>PIJE02000448.1:140953-203552 GCA_002895965.2 Coryphaenoides rupestris | reverse complement strand
GTCTTCAGCCTGACAGAATCCCAGTCCCAAGGAAATCCCACAACACATGGCCTCATGAATGTAACCCTCCTCCTCCTCCTCCTTCTCTTCTTCGTCTTATTTATTCTATCCCCTTCTCTCCACTCTTCCTGCCCCTAAACTGTTTTCCTGACCGAACCGACTCTGCACATCGCTAATCCCCCTGCATCCCATCCCTCTTATTTGCGCGAGCTATCTCCGCAGCAAGCTGCTGTTGCCTTACTAAACGGCTGCCCGCGGGTCAAGCGCGTTTGCGCGGCGGAGCTGGAGAGGCCAGGGGATTTGGCGATCGCTGCAAGAGATTGCGACGCGCAACTTGCCGTCCTGTCTGGATTGGTCAGGACAGAGCAGAGATCTGCGAGGGATGTTCCCATTAATGACTTCTTTTGTTTAGCTTTAATGGCAATGCCATGTGTGTGTGTGTGTGTGTGTGTGTGTGTGTGTGTGTGTGTGTGTGTGTGTGTGTGTGTGTGTGTGTGTGTGTGTGTGTGTGTGTGTGTGTGTGTGTGTGTGTGTGTGTGTGTGTGTGTGTGTGTGTGTGTCCTGTATGACACTACGAGACTAAGCCACACTATTGATTTTTTTACAACAGCCCCCACTGCACTTTGAGATAGTTGGGAGATGATCGAAGCTTCGCCCGTGGTCTGTCTGAATATTCATAAGCAAGACCACTTCAAAGATAGCTAGGCTATAAATACTGCTGGACAGAACAACTGTGGTTTCAAGCCATTAGAAAATGGAGGCCTATTTTGCGAAGAGCAAAATGAGAGACAAAGAGGCGGGCACGGCACTCGTCCCCAAGCACTCAGAAGACATGGCAACGGTCAGATTATTTTTGGTCCCTGTGTAGTCGCACGGAGACCAGGTGACATTTCTGGTGTTACCGAGGTCATGCGGTGTCATCCGGAGGACTTGCATCTATAACGTCCGTCGGTTCCCCCCCAGGGATTCCTCCGCAGCTTGGTAGGGCAGCTGCAAGTTAGAGGTTTGCACCGGGAGGTCGTGTAGATCAAGGACAAACAGAGACCAGGACAACATCGCGGGTCACTGAGGGCTAATCAGCCAGCTGGAGGCTAAGGGGACTTCCCCCATGCGGTGTGTAGCTAGCTAGGTGGTGCGGTGCACTCGTTTTCCGCAGGCTGTTATAAACTGAATTTCATAAGACTGTGGATCATTGCTACACACACACACTTTGGAATCGATACAATGCATGTAAGCCCCTTTAAAAGAAACGCTTCATGTAGGCCTACGCTGTGTTTCCACGTCTCAACACCCTTGAGATACTGAGAAACTAAAACAAGGGTCTTGAGTCTATCTGATTTTTTGTCTCTGGAGAACAATTTAGCAATGTAGCATTTCTTTCCTTTTTAAAATGGAATTTTGTATTTATGTATCAAGAGTACAATGGCCATAACTGTGGTCCAATTTCAATTTCCAATTAACAACACATTGTTGTCTTTTGCTGACTGCATATGAACGTGACCAGAATTGGCAGAAAATCCATCACCCCGTGGTGGATGTCTTTGAGTTTGAACATTATATCCAGCGCTGCATATACTGCACATGAACTGCACTGCAGGCCTAGAGAATACAAACTGTTGTATGAACAGAATTACATCACCATGCTACACACACAAGGTTTCATGTTTTATGTGCTCATTCTTTTTAAAAGGAAGAAATTGTGCCGTTTCAGTTGAAGCACTTGAATATCGGATGAATGAATACCAAAATACAGAGTAGTCAAAATATCCACATTTCTTGCTTTTAAAAACAGCTGCCGACAAAAGCCAGAGGCTTGCAGTGTGAAGGGGTTCCAGGAGATTGTTATGCACTCCAGTGGCCGGCCAGATTTTCCTGTTGACACTTTAGCTTGCATAAAGACCTATTGTTGTCAACAGGCGCGCTCTTACAGGAATGTACCGTGTGCCTCTCCCACAGATGGTTTCCCTGTGTGCTAAGAATCGAACCGCCAGACACAAAAGCACCAAGGTGCCATAACAGTATGATCCTATGTGTTGGCGATCGATCCAAACGCAGAGGGCCGCCTCTCATACTCTCCGATTGAAGATTGGTTCTACTGGGGAGAGGGAGGCCGCTGGCATCGCTGTGGTGGGAGCGGCCGGGTCTCTGAGAAGTCCTCCTCAGCCGTGACAGATGAAGGCAGGAGTGCGGCCGGCTGTGTATACTCTGACTCCGACTCTGTGTATGCCCGGCTGACAGAAGCATCCTAATTACCTAAGGCTTTCTCGAAAAGCTCTTTCGCCCCCCCGGCAGGAGGTGGAGGAGGAGGAGGAGGAGGAGGAGAGAGGAGGAGGGCTGGAGAGGATCAACCAGGCAAGGAGAAGCGAAGCAGTTTTCACTTTGCACTCACGGAAAAGAGTTGGGACAGGAGAGAGCAAGAGGCAGTGGAGGAACAAAAGGCTGACATGTAGTTTGAAAGAAGAAAAGAAGGAAGCAGGGGGGGGTGGTGGTGGTGGTGGTGGTGGGGTATGTGTTTTGTGATGGTGGATGATTTGCCCAGAGTGCTGGTTGTGCTTGCCCCAGTGTGTCCATCTCAGCCTGAAGAAGGCTGAAGACGACAAAGGAGTAAAGGACTGTCCGTCAGTCATTAGCTTGAAAACCAGCTCTCCAGCCCTGCGGTTCAGCAGCAGAAGGACTCTGGAGGGCCTCCATTGAGTGCAGTATTGACCCAGGCCCACGCCTAGTATGCAACACTGCGGTCAATGCTAATAAAGAAAGACTAGCCGGTGATCAATACTGCAATGTAGTGTCAGACGGTTCTGTGCTCTGTGCAAAAAGATGACAGATGACAGTATGGTGAGAATAACGCACACACCCACTTTCCATCACTCATACATTGCACTGCATATTCGGTCCCAGCCCAACTCTCGGGCGAGCCGGGGGGAAGAGAGAGTAATTGGGGGAACGGAATTAGGTATGCATGGCTAAAGGCCTTGAAATGTGCAGCCCTCGGAATGTCCGGGGAGATCTGTTGTTCGGGAAACAAAGAAAACCTGCAGGAAAAAAAAGACACCAGGACTCTTGACAAAGAGATCTCTGTCCACAGCTGCGTCCGCTATGCCCACACTAGGTTAACCCTGGGCCAGTTGTCTGATCTCATCATCCCAAATACAACACACAGACACACACACACATGCACATCCACACAGCTGTTTTTGCGGCGGTTGTCTGAAATGTGTTGTATGCACAAGGCTTTTATTGAGTTCCGAAAATCCCCCAGTTTAAGGGAAAGGTAAATACATCGACCGGAGACGGAACTACGGGCAGATAAAGTGCACTCTATCCAGACAATGCGATCACACCACCTCACCTCACAAGGTACCGAAGTAATACACCACTTTGATGTCTCCTAAGACGTTGCTGTGAAAATTGCACATGAAAACAAACAGATCTCTCTCTCTCTCTCTCTAAGAGTGTTGCTGGGAATGAGACAAAAACAATAGGCCACCCGCTCTGCAGCCTCCCTTCCTCTGGAGACACATTTCATGAATAACGACACCCTCAGGCACAAGGAGGACCATGTTCGCAGGGCTTGGCTGAAAGGCAGCCGCAGTGAGTGCTTGGCTCTCTCTCTCTCTCCCTCTCTCTCTCTCTATCTCTCTCTCTCTCCCCCTCTCTCTCCCTCCTGACCAGTGGACGCCCAGCCCGGGTGGAGAGCTGCGCGGCCCCGAGCCAAATCGCTCAAGGGCTCAATTCCCCGGCCTGCCACACTGACACAGACACAGACAGCGCCTTCAGTTCCTCAATGATCCATTAGCTTGTTATTATGCCTTTCATACTCATGCAGGTCTGAGGAACCGACAGGCCCCAATATGGGCCACGGCTGTAGCACCGCGGGTGAACCACCATCGTGTCTAATGACTCCGACGGTGCTGGAGGCATGGCTTCTGGACTCGCACATTAGTGAGGTTGCCACGAATAGGAAAATTGCCCAAAAAACATCCCCTTAGAAAGTTTGCTTTGAAGATCATCTGTAGGCAATAGTGCGTTTGATTCCAGTGTGAGTAATATAGTCACAGGAAAGTAGTAGTTAGTGTTTATTCCTGTAATTTACTCCCCAGACATACAGGGGTTGCAGCTCCCAGCATCCAGCCACAGTTTCAAGTATTTTTTCAATACTTGAAAGGTCACGTGACCAGCCGACCTTTCCCGGGTCCACAACCAATGGCGACTTAAACCCATCACATGCTACACAAGTTTGCGCTCAGCCTGGGCACAGGCAGCCCCGCCTTAATCCTTCCCGATTGACGGGCAGCAAGGCTAACTATGGGATGTGCTTTGCAAGAAGAAGCACATGCTGCTCTCGCGCCTAGCTGCCTAGCTCCCTGGCTCGCGCTCGCCCCCCCGCCCCCCACCGCTCGGCTAATCCCTGATGATTGATATGCACATTAAATATGAATGCTGGGCCTCCTTAGACACGGAGCGCAGCCTAAATGTTGGTTATTTTGAACTCTTAACGAGGGGGGAGGGTGTCGACATTGGAAGCAGTGCTGCACAAAATTCTGCAAATGTAAATAATATATATATATATTAAAAAAATCACAGTTGCACTTATTATAGGCCTCATGGTTATATTAAAAGGCTAGTTCAATATGTCGACATATTATATGGATATTGCAATACAGATGTTGTGGTCGGTGGTCATTCTTAGTGTGTGCAAATATAAATCGCGGAAATGGACATAGGAGAATAGTTTATTATTTTCTCAAACAATTGCATAATCATGTGTTATGACTCCAACAGGTGGGGCTCAGTTTGTACAGCGTGGGCTGAGCGATAATCCTATCGAGATATTCAACATTTTACAACCATTTTGATTGCAGGCCTGTAGAACTATATTATCATATTTAGCATTGAGATGGATCTGAACTACATTTATAGGTATCACACCATGACAATATGCACATTTACAGCAATACAATGTCAGTGGCAGTTGGCAATCCGGCACTAGGACGACTCTGTGTGTGTGTGTGTGTGTGTGTGTGTGTGTGTGTGTGTGTGTGTGTGTGTGTGTGTGTGTGTGTGTGTGTGTGTGTGGTGTGTGTGTCTGGCTCACTGAGCAAACACTAAAACTTGCTTTCAACTCGGACTAGTACCGGAGTGTTTACTTAGCGCATGCTTTCCAGATGAAAGGGGGGGCGCGCGTGCGCACACACACACACACATAGACACTTCTTTGACCCAATGTACTTGAAAGTGCTGTTTACTTTTGAAGCTTGTGGCTCATAATTGAGCGTACAAAAATCTAATCAATGTGCAGAATGAAAAATGAAAATGGGTCAAAATTCCCCGGCAATGTCGTCATCGGATTTCAGGCAACACTGGACTTTGATCATCCGAGAGGAGTAGCCGTTGCCTACAATGAAAAACACAAGAGGCTACGCTGCCACACACACACACGCACACGCAACACGACAACACCACACCACACACACACACACACACACACGACTGCTGCAGTCACAGAGATACACTCGGAAAATCAAAACAAGACTATTCAATAGAGACACCACAGAACAAGACTATTCTAGTTCATCCCCCACATGTATTTACTGATTCACTCAGAAGTTTAGAGGATCTCGCGAATGGGACATGCGCGTACACGTGTGTGTGTGTGTGTCTGTGCGCACATTTGCGTTTGCGTCACACTAGAACACATTTTCCCCACAACATACGCCCGTTCAGAGTCCACGCACCGTCCTGGGCAAGGAGGCTAATGAACCAGCCAGCGCTAGCGGCGGTGGCGGCTGAAGAAGCTGGTGTGGCCCTTAGCGCCGCGCGATCGCTGGCGTGTTTCTTGCCTACTCGTTTCCTCAAATTGGCCGTAATTCAGCTGGTCTGTGTGGCGATGACACCGGGGAGGAAACAACCCCCGCGGCGGTTGGCACAGCAGCCGATGGTGTCGAAGCCACCGACCACGAGCCTGACACAGTGACGCTAATTTTGACACGTTGCGTTATGAGTGGTTCATGATCGGGGGGTATAGGAGTCTAACTATTGGCCAAATGAAATTTGTCTCAAAATGGATGGGTTGCAACAGGGGAAGCAATCAGTCAGCTTATGCTGCATGAGTTGATACAAACAATGTATTATCATAAAGAAATTTGTCATGACATGGCTTCTCATAGGTTCTGCCAAGAGTATGGCCTTGGTGACTGGAGTCCTGATTATCTTGTAGATAAGTTAGTCATCTATGGAAATACAAATTATCCGCCTGTTAATTCTGTGCTATGCACCATATTTTTCCCACCATATTTTCTTCTAATCGCCTCCATCTTCTCTTTTTTCAAGGATTAGCCGAATGCATGTTAAGACTCTAAAAATCCCCGAACTTCCCTAACAGTGAGCCAATGAATAAAGAAAATATTTGAATCATGAGTATTCCAACCCCCACCCTTATGGTAAAGGGCCAAAATAATTACGATGAAACCCAGTGTCACCGTTTTACATTCATGAGGTATGGACCCGTCTAGTCTTATTGAATTATTGCAGTTCCTCCCGCCTTCCGTCTCGAAGTGATTGCTTCAAGGTAAATCCACTAATGACCAAGGATGGAATCTGAACATAAGCCTGGATGCGTCTGTCTCACACAGTACTATAAAGCATGTAAAAAAAACAAAACAAGATATGAAATCAGGGCCTTGAACTTGCCCTTAATGCATCCTTTTTAATAAAAAAGGTGTTAACACAGCCACAGTGTGCGAGAGAGAGAGACAGAGAGAGAGTGAGAGAGAGAGAGAGAGAGAGAGAGAGTGAGAGAGCGAGCGAGAGAGAGATCAGCTAAAGTGCTGATTTTCCAGCTCTGGAAATGGTCAACCCTTTCCACCCCCAAGAGGATGCCATCGGGGATCAGAGAACCAGCTAATTGGCATCACCGAAATGCCTTCTTCCTCCACACACACACACACACACACACACACACACACACACACACACACACACACACACACACACACACACACACACACACACACACACACACACACACACACACACACACACACACACACACACACACACACACACACACAAATAAATACATCACATGGTCGTCGGTCTGAACAGAGCATAAAATGCTCAGACCACACCAAGGCAACCGTCCTCGGATTGGTCAGTCATTCACGGCGGCTGGCGCATTGTTACTGCAAGCCCCGACCCACCCCCCCCCCCCACCCCTTTCCGGCGTGCCAACTAGCCAACGTTTCCCCTTTAAATCTTTCAAAGGAGCTGACAGAGAATAGGCCGTGTCTCCTTTACCCAGAGCTTGGATGTCATCCGGTGTAACCGACACCCGATTGGTCGGCCGCGGCGGCGGTGGGGAGGAGGAGGAGGAGGAGGGGCAGCAGCAGTCCCAATACCTCCGTGCCACAGTCCACACTGGGCTTTGTCTCGCCCGCTTGCGCCGGTTGCCAAGGCGAAGAGATGACTATCACCACCCCGCCTTTAAATCGGCCACAATGCCAGAGCGCGTAATCGACGACGACGACAACAACAACACGGCCACGTCGGTCGTATCTGGAAAAACAGGCTCCGTCCAGAAACACAATACTGCGGGAGGAACACCCCCCGAAACCCACAAACTAGTGCTGCTGGTTTTTTTTTTGGTCTTTTGGAGCAGCACAGCTTAATGGGCGGCTAATACCTCACAGCCTGTCATGACGAGACCGGGGGCGGGTGTCCTCTCGCCTGTGGGGGGTAAGAGGGTCTCTCCAGCTTAGATTAAGACGTGGGTCTCGTTGTTTTTTGGGGCATTAACTATTATTATTGTTGTTACCGCAGAGGGTCTGTCGAGGCTGGCTAACCCCGGTCCTGACGGGAATCGCGTCCATCGAGTTGACAGATATGGCCGTCGATTCCACAGCCCCTGAGCAATAACAACAAAACACCAGGAGACCATGTTAACACCAGCCTCCCATCCCAGCAGAGGAGGAGGAGGAGAAGTAGAGGGGTGGTGGAGGGACGGGGGTGCAGCGTGTGCACCCTGCCACTCCGCATCGCCAAACAGAGCGTGATGGATGGCGTAGACGAGTGGGGGGGGGGGGGGTGTGTGTGTGTGTGTGTGTGTGTGTGTGTGTGTGTGTCTGTGTGTGTCTGTGTGTGTCTGTGTGTGTGTGTGTCTGTGTGTGTCTGGTGTGTGTGTGTGTGTGGGCGGGGGGGGGTGAGTCATTAGAAAAGGCCCCCCCTGGCTGTGAGTCTTGTCTGTGGCCATGTCCACACATACGTGCATGTTAAGGCAATGGTGGACGGATGGCAGGTCATTTGTCAGGGCTGGTTTAGCGGAGGAGGAGGGGGGGTGGGGGACTTGGCAGGGGCATTACGGGGGGGGAGGGGGGGGGAGGGTTCTGCCTCGGAGGCGACGCTGTTAAAACCCCAGCGGGACGACGACAGCGAAACCAATCCGTAAACATTTATACTCCACTCAACCCCTCCCTCCCTCGTCTCGCCGCTCTTAGTTAAGCCCCCCCTTTCCCCCACTGGACAAAAGGCAGCTGGCTTCTTGTCTTTTGTGGGAAAGGGTTAGAATCGGCCATTCATTCCCGGGACGGAAGATGACTCTACGGGTATTTATCAGACTTCGGGCTTCGACCGGCGGTGACGGTAACATGAGAGCTGGACCGGTGGATGGACAGGCTAATTGAACGGAGCGATTTGCTATGACTCTGGCGACTCATTGTCATCTCAGCCGCAAATTCCATTCCGTCTCCGTTCAAGCAGAAGCGCGAAAAACATTGCTCTAAATTAGTCGGCACCGAGTTTGAAAGAGAGGCTGGGAGATAGATATAAGTATATGGGTAAGTGGATAGCAACAGATTTAACGGACTCCGGCTGCTTCCTACTCATTACCAACCCGGGTTAGTTTCCGGGGCTTTGAGACATCGGCAAACGTGTTTGAAAAAAACCCTTAATTTTGGTGGAAAACAGGTATTACTCACCTGCCTTTCCCCCGGGGTAAGGCCCACTGCCGGCTGCGATGGATCAGGCGGGCGTGGAAGTGGTGTGGAAGTGTTGCTGACAACAGCTGGTCATCGGTTATGCACGCCGTGTTTCCAGGAGATGGAGCGAGTTTCATTTACCTTCTCAAGTACGCTCGTACCTTGGAAAGCATTTGCCGCTCAAAAATGGCCTCGGAATAGAGTAACATGGAGTAAACAAACCGCTGGCTGATGTAAACACAGAAAAGGGTAAAAGGGCTGAAGGTGTGCGCGTGTGTGTTTCTTTTTACGTGTTTTTTTTAGTTCTACGAGGCAAAGAGGAATACCTGCGGGGAGTGGGCGTACAGACTTCACCGTGTAAACAATTGAACCTGCTGTGTACATACGCATGTTGACGTTCTGTTTGCGTACGCCTCTGACCTCCGCCGTGCGTCTGTCACATGACTCGCAGGAGAGGAGAGATGAAAACATGCGGCTGATCACTGAGGAGGCCAGGAGGAAGAGGAGGGGAGGGGAGGGGAGGGGACCACACCCACCCAGGATGGGTGCGTCTCTCCCGGGACTGATGAAGGGTCTGAGAGACGCTAGCGTCACGACCCCCTCCACTCGCCGAGTCAAGCTGCTTACGGGACTCCCCTACACATCTATACGTCCGTCCGAGTTAGCCGCCAGAGACGGGATACAATTAGCGAGTGTCAGCGCTCCTAATCCGAGGTTAATACCAAAACCTACGCTATACGCGGGTCTCCATTAAAACAAATCGATCTGAAATGGAACCCATCATAGCCGTACTCCTCAGAGTGGCTCTGCTTGAACCCAGCGCCAGAGAACACAACAACAACTGCTGAGTGGGCCGATGCAGCCACCGCTGAAGAGCCGTTCAACAAACATGGCTTGAGGCTCGCCATGGAAACCTGCCCCAGCCTTCCTTTCACAAACACCAGTAGTAGTAGCGCCACACATTTGCATGCAAAGACACGCACACACACACACACACACAGTACACACACGGCTGTCATGACGTCGTGCACAACATGTGTGCAGCACACAGACTTTGCATGTTTCACGACGACGGCGAAAAGGGAATCTCCCCGTCGGCATGGGGCAGGCCCGGGCGCAATCTCACACCAGACTAATGCGCCAGGGGGTCATGCAGGTCGCGGCGAGGGCAAGCGAGTGTCAGAACGCATTCTAGCTTTATCCGTCACCCCCGGCCTGTTGGCTTTCTGCCGAGAGAGAGAGAGAGAGAGAGAGAGAGAGAGAGAGAGAGAGAGAGAGAGGAGAGAGGAGAGAGAGAGAGAGAGAGAGAGAGAGAGAGAAGAGAGAGAGAGAGAGAGAGAGAGAGAGAGAGAGAGAGAGGAGGAGAGAGAGAGAGAGAGAGAGAGAGAGCGAGAGAGAGAGAGAGAGAGAGAGAGAGAGAGAGAGGAGAGAGATATCCTGTGGTATGGAGGAACGCGATGTTTAGACGATCTTTAACTCTTCAACCAATTCATACCAGAATCTGTATGAGTATGAGTTGATGGATGCCGAGAACAATAACAATAACACGTTTTTACTGTCCAACTAGAATGGAAGGAAAGGAGTCTCTGTGTAACGTATGCATCGATTTTCTCGACAACCGTTCATCTGATCGACTTCGCACTTGGCAGGTGTATTGCTGAGGAAACCAAGTGTGGAGTGTGACGTTTTTGGGTGAGCGGTTTCCCGAAAGAGCCACAAGCAGCAGCAACACCAGAGGCCAAACGATCGGCCCATTCTGAACAGGCATGTTTTGGACGGGCAACTGCATTCGGTGGTTCCATCGTAATCTCCATCACTTTAACAAAGATCTGTCCTTGGCTGTTTTGGAGTACTGCACATAATATTGCGTGATCAAGTAATTTAGCAGTGGGTGACAGCATGTGTTGTGCCTGACCATCGGCCACCATGTTTGATTGGCTGGTGGGAGAATTGCCGGAGGCGAGGTCCTGAGTTCTCATTCATGGCGTGTCAAAAGTTTTTTGGCGTGTGATGACTAATGGACCAAAACAAAACTGAAATATGTATTCATACCCGTAACTAGATGTTATGAGGGTCTCACACATTTTTTAAATGTGTGTGTGTTCACTCATCCCCCTCAGCCTGGGCCTGAAGTGTTGATTCAGTGAGAGAGAGAGGGGTGTCACTCTGCCAGTTCTTAAAGATCGTCTCACACGCACGCACACACACACGCACGCACACACGCACACACGCATGCACGCACGCACACACACACACACACACTCTCTGCTTAAGCCCCTGAGCCAATCCGAGGCAGGCAGCTATGACCGAGGTAGGAGCAGTCTGGCTGGAGACGTTGCCAGAGTCACAGAGCTCTCGCCCCCGGGAAAAGTATTTCATGTCGAACGCCCAATCTGCTAAACTCCAAAGCTGTCAAACCGCCACGATATTAAAGAGCGTGGCGCAATATTTTATTTATTTTAATTTCCTAAAAATATGAATAGATTTTACCGCATGTCTTGACGGACAGGGTAGCACCGAAAAAGCCCTCCATCGTCTGAGAACCTGTCCACTCGGTGGACATTATAACGCAATATTTTGCAAGAAGCCCAAAGGCTCTCTGAGGAAAAACGATGATGACGGAACCGAACCGATTGGCCGATTCTGTTTGTTGTTGTCGTCGTCGTTGTGGCAGCGGTATTGTTGTGCATGTGTGTGTTCTTGCTGCTGCGGCTGCGGCGATGTTGGTGTCGGTTTCACTCAGGAGCCCAGAGAGAGAGAGACATACCGCCCCCCCTCCTCCTCCCCATCCTCCTCCTCCTTCTCCTCCCTCTCCTCCTCCTCCAACCCCACCCCCTCCTCCACCTCCCTCCCTCCACCCCCTCTCTGCCGCGCTCCCATGTGAACTCTCCGGCGTTTTGTCCTCGCTCCAATATCGATTGTGTGCACTTTGATTGTTCCGTAGACCCACTTGAAAGCCGCTCTGGATAAAAGGGACTGAGCCAAACTATTATAAAATGCATGCAATATTTGCTCTATATTCATGAATCACATTGATGGCTGGGATCCCAGTGTCTACATGATCCAAATCATAATCACCACAAGAAACACTTGTGTTTGCCGCTGCTCTCTCTCCATGTGTGTCTGTGTGTGTGTGTGTGTGTGTGTGTGTGTGTGTGTGTGTGTGTGTGTGTGTGTGTGTGTGTGAGTGAGAGAGAAAACAGGTTATGCATTTACAATGCGATGGCACACAGTGGCCTGATCCACATTCCATTGATATCTTCCCGCTGACCTCATCTTTGGAGGTAAAAGTGTGTAAAAGACACACAAGCGATAAACACACACAAATACACACACACTGATGGCTTTTCGACTTGATGCAAAGTCGCTGCTGTCTGGAATCACAATAGGCTGCACCACCTTTTATTCCCACACACACACACGCACACACACACACCACACACACACACCCACACACACACACACACACACACACACACACACACACACACACACACACACACACACACACACACACACACACACACACACACACACACACACACACACACACACACACACACACACACAGAGAGAGAGCGAGAGACATGGGCGGGGGAACAATGGATCAAAGAACAACCATTGCATTGCAAAATGTACAAATAAAACTTTAATGGGAAAAGAAAGCAGGGAGGGGAGGGAGGGGGGGCTTTTAGTCACCCAGATCTCGTCTTATTATGGGATGGGACACAAGTCGTCGAGGCACCTGTTGGCAACAGTACCCTAGCTAGACCCAACACCCCATCGGGCACACAGTGTGCCCCGACTCACTGAAAATATCTGCATTCCAGACATGACTGCCATGCCGCAAACTGACTAAACATCCGAACACCGACGTGGTGTTCGGATGTTTAGTCGTGACGCCGCAAGTGGAGCACACAGCCTTCAGCCGCTCCAAGGTGAGCTTCTTCTGGTGGTAATACAAAGCAGCTTGTGCCAGACAAGCAATGGCAGTGATCATTTGTAAACGGCAAAAACAAAAATGTGAACGGCAAAACGTTGTGAATTGCTGCCGTGAGCATGATGAGTGATGTGGGATTTGATTCATGGAGCGTTTGGAAAGAGTAGATTAGAGTTCGTAGAATAGGACTAACAATGGACATTAAACAGAAAATGACACAGAGACAAAGAGCGGAAAAGGAACACTTTTGTGTCTAAATTGCCGATGTATTGACTTTATTCATAGTCGCGAGTTGCCAGACCAAGTCGCAAATACGTGTTAGTCAGGAACCCCTTTCAACTTCAGTCGGAAGACGGCAAACATTCTATTAGCCTCGCAACTATGAATGCTTGAAACCTGCTCTATTCTTATCTTTATGTACCACAGCGATATATTGCTGTCTCCTTCAACTAATGTACTCTTTGTAAGTCGCTTTGGATAAAAGCGTCTGCCAAATGCCCCCCCAAAAAATGCCCCAAACACCCCCATATTAGATATCCGGTTGTGATTGGCCTGGAAAATCTGTCTGAACGGGAGGGGCGGGTGGAGCAAATAAAATGCCAGCTCGCCAGATTCACCCGGTTCCCCTCAGCTACTAGCAGAGAAGTTCAGATCGATGCAACAATGTGTGAGAGAGAGGCACGTTCATCAGCCCCGTTTCAAACATCGATCCATTGTGTGTGGATGGGATCTCTCTCGGGTCCAACTGTTAGTTTCTGTTTCTCACTCCTCTTCCCCTGCACCCCCCCCCCCCCCCCCCCCCAACCCCTCCCCCAAAAAAACAAGCTATCAGGGAATGCAGCAATGTTCCCATGGAGACACGTATACACACACACACACACACACACACAATAACCCAGTGTGTTTGTGCTTCTGCGTCGAGTTGGCAGGCCCCCCCCTCTCACATTACGGGGTCAGCTTATATAAGGGCTCCTGCGGAACAGAGGAGTGAGCACAATGCGCTATTTATCAGCTCCTGGCGGCCCATTAGCGGAACATCGGAAACACGGATCATCCTTAGAACGGAGCGAGGACAGCCCGTCATAACACAGTCGCCTTTTCACAAGTCGCGGCACTGAGTTTGTTGGCGGGGAAAAAAAAGGTACAGTCGTCGTGTGCACATGAACGGCAACATGCACAGGACTGGGGAGGAATGGGAGTGGGGGGGGGGGGTTGAGATGGGACCCGATCGATAATCTGTTAGACAGGCTAACAAGCAGAGCGAGACATCCATGCATTCCAATGAGGAGGACACTGGGGGAAGGAGCCACACGTCTCCACAGAGCGTGACACCTGTGTCCCCGGGGGGGGGGAGAGAGAGAGAGAGAGAAAGAGAGCGAGAGAGCAAGCGAGAGAGAGAGAGACACTCTGCAGCAATTGCACCGATGATCCCCTCCTCCCTCTCCCGCCCCGCACACCAGGGGGACAATTACAATTACCCGAATGACTCCCAACACCGGACGGATTTGTTTCCAATCGCCGAGCGGCCCTGCTTGCCTGCAGGGTATATTTATCCTTGTACAGCAGGCCCGACGTGGACAAAAACAAAAACCACCAAGGTCTTGGGAGGCGTTACAAAACCCAGCCGTGCGGCGGCCATGATGGATGATTCCGTTTTCCCGCCGATTTTATACCGCCGCATGGCTGGCTTCCTGCCCTTCCAGCTCACGCAGGGTTGAACACGCGTGCATTTCCCTCCATTTCCTCAGCTCGCGAGATGCCAAGTATTACAGCTATAATTGCAAAGTAATGAGTCCAAACATTGACTTTTAATGATTGAATTAACATGGCAGTAAACCCAAAATGTTGGTGTTTTTGATGGTTTTAAACCATCTTGGCATGTCTTCTATGATCTTCTACATAGTATGCGCACATTTTGTCAAATAATACCATCATTGAGAGAAAGCGGGTATAAAATATGATGTATGTTTTTCTTTTCATATCGTCAAGGTAAATGGTAAATGGATTGCATTTATATAACGCTTTTATCAAAAGTAATTGTGTTCCATGACCGGGAAAAATTGTGTTCCATGACCGGGAATCGAACTCGAGCAGAGGCGGGGAGAGTGCAGAATACTGACCACTAGACCACCAGAGCAGGTTTTAATAGAGCCTTTCAATTCGTTTTTTTATTCTCATAGCTGAGTAGGGCTGCACAATGAATCAAATTTTAATCACGATCACGATTTTGGCTTCCCACGATCAAATTCGCGTGATCGAGCGATATTTAAAATGCATCATTATGTTCATAGAACGCTCCGTATCAAAGGTTTTTTTTGGGTTTTTTTGCAAAGCCAATCTAGAGCTCCTCAGAGTGATAGAGAAAACACTCTCTTTAAGCCTCTGACGCTCCGTAAACCACTGTCTGATCACGTGCTTTCATGAGCCAATCAGAGTTGTTCCCTGCACCACCGCGCAGCTTAGTTTCTAGTCGACAATCGACAGCCACTGAGGACAGAGTAGCAGCTAACGTAGGGAGAGCTCCATAACAGATAGCAGTCGCCGGTCAGCTGGTTACATTCTGTTATGGAATATTAGTTTTTTATTGATTGTATATTTTGAGTTTTATTCCTAAAATATATTTACACAATGTAAAATGTAAAATAGTGCCCTGTTGACGTTTTGTTACATTTTCTTTATTATTTTATTTATTTTTATTTATTCTTTAAGGAGATGCACTGAATTTTGGTGAATAAGAGGACCTATTTTATTTTGATGCACATAATTGTACATTAGCAGGAATGTAGCACCATATGGAAGCAGTTATAACAAGCCTATGTGACAATAAAACTTGTTTTGGTTAAAATCAACAAATAATCGTGATAATTAATCGTGATCTCAATATTGATCAAAATAATCGTGATTATCATTTTGGCCATAATCGTGCAGCCCTATAGCTGAGCACTTCCACTTTAGCACGACACAAGCACGAGTTCGATCGGTGTTCTTGAGTTCCCGTCTGTTCATTGGCTAATAGTGTGTCCGACGGTCGTTGAGTGCTCATCCACAGTATGTACAACAAAACACATCGACAAAGGGTCTCGTCATCTCCAGCATTTCCTTTCAAAGGGAATTCATAACCACAAAAGATTTGTGGGAGCTAACTGACGCTAATGTCTACACATGCACTATGCTAATTGAATTGTGTGTACGAAAACACGCACAAATGTATTAAGTGGTGGGTACCCCAGTAGAAGTTGACGACGAGATTTGGCGGAGGGGGAAAACAAAATAATGATGCAGTGATGCTGGTTGTTTGTCTGTTGTTGGTTGTCGTACGGCAGTAGGGACCCCGGAGACCAGCAGCTGGTTAAGGGCAGCTGCAGAGAAGAGAGGTGTGTGTGTGTGTGCGTGTGTGCGTGTGTGTGCGCGTGTGTGCGTGTGTACGTGCGTGTGTGTAACAGGTGGCGTATCTTTTTATATGCAGTCATGGATACGAGCAGAATGGGGGGGGGGAGACGGAGGAGGGGGGCTGGGGGACAGCGAACAAATAAGGATTGATCTTTTCCAGGTTCAAATGAAGGAGCGAAACAGCTGAGTGGTCTGGGTGGTTGGGGGGGGGGGGTTGAGGGCGGGGGTATTGAATGGACGAGAACACAGAAGGCGTGGTCTGCTGAGGCACCCCCCCCCTCCCCCGAGATGGAACTGAGGATTGACTGTTCCTCTCTGCTTTACTGCCAACAGAGAGTAAACACAAGGCCCGATGGTACAGGTATTAGAGTGATATGCACAGTACATTGCACTCACACACACACACACACACACACGCACACGCACGTTATCCCCTAGCCGCTATCTCCCCGGGCCACCACGCAGCACACAAAGAACACAGGAGATAAAAACAATGCAAACGAATCAAAGGGCATCTGATCAATAAACAAAACCACCGGGGGGGTGGGGGGTGCAGCCTGCATGGGCGCGCACACGCAGCCACTCCCCCACCGCCTACCCCGCAATCGCGATGATGATCATGCTCTTCTTCATGATGAGGCAGACCCGGGAGAGTGGGAGAGTGGGGGAGAGGGAGAGAGGGAGAGAGGGAGAGAGGGAGAGAGGGAGAGAGAACAAACAAAAAACTTGGGGATGGGAGGAGCCTAAAGGCGCAGGTGGTGCAGTGTGCAGGTGGTGCAGTGTGCAGAGTGGAGCGGCGCTGGAGAAAGGTTGAGGCTGCCACCATCGGTGCTCTATAATGGGGATGAATGAACCAAAGTTGCCTCCCGCTGCCACCGTTGATTCCATCGTTCTTTCTCGTTCTTTTATTTCATTCCAACGTTAGCTACGCAATTTTCACCTCCCCCCCCCCCCCAATCGTTAACCTTTCACTACCCTTTTTTCCCCTCCACATTTTGTCATTTCCTAAATGCAAAAAAAAAATATTCTAAACCATACTATATACAGTAGTTCCTCTCAAGAAAAGACTGATATTAGCGCCTCTGCGCCGCCTTGGTAGAGCATTTCGTCCCAACGGTTCAACAAGCAACCGCCATCAGATATGCTTAACCACCACCCCCCACCCCCTCGGATCAGTTTACCCGCACCTGCTGTGACCCGCGCACCCGTTTCTCAACAGAAGAGCATCCACCACCTGGCGTGGCCACCTTGCTCTCTGGGTTAGCAAGACGTACGAATTGGGGGGGGGGGGGGGGGGGGGTGTCAGGCTGCGTGCGTGGGCCTCCGTCTGCACAGTCCAGCAGCAGCAGCAGAGCCCAGATCTGCCCGGCATCCATCTTCCATCCGTCTGTGTCCTCCTGACACTTGACCAAAGGGCTTCTAGGGGAAATATATTGCCATCCATTTTTGGCAGCTGAACTAAAGTCAATGAAATGGGAAATAAAAGTTAAAAAGGCCACTTTGTGCACAAGTGCAGCTTTCTACCAATCTCAAACATACATAAAGATATCATAGCTAAAATATTATGTCTGGTGGTCATTCCCCAACTCCGCTCGGCTAAATATGGCTGCTTTTTTATGGCTGCTTTCTACTTGGTAAATCACGTAATGGTGAGCAAACCAGCCAGCTAATGATGTCACTTCCTCTCACCCGTGTGCATCGCTAGCGATCGCTCTGGTTTAGCCAACATGCATGCTAGCATGAGTCGCCAATCGGCTCTTTATAACAGAAGTGTGACATTAGGCGCAGAAACAGGGTAAAGTTAATTAGGGGTCTGTGCTAGTGGGCATAATTCACACCGCGAGACACACCGGTGTGTTCAACCCTGCTATTACACCCCTGTGCTTAAAGACATAGCGAGGGTTCGGTGGAATTGCGCCGGACAATGTGATCTGCGGAAGCTGGAAAAAGATGGCCACTGTTCCCTCACCACCAACACGATGGTTCCCGTCCACGTGGTGTGTAGGGGCTGACCTCGCCTCTCCTGCAGGTAGGAGAAGGAACAGCTGCGAGGATGGCTGACTAGAGTGGAGAGGGACAAATGGACCTTTCCTATTCAAACGGCAAGTCCCGCCCCCCCCTAGTTACTGTTGCTATGTCCCCCAAGCTTTCCCACACGCTCTGCAGCATGTTAGTAATGTCCACTGAACAACGCCCCCCTGCTGATGATTCTCTCTCAAGGATTCCTGACAATATCGCTGTATGTTATTGTTCTACAGAAAGGACTGAACTATTTGACACAAGGATATATCCATGACATTCGGATTTCGGACGGAGCAGATAACAACATAAAACTTGATGCTAAGTGTTGCCGATCTATGAGGAAGACACAAACGCCTCACAAACTCCAATTGAAATTGGTCAGGACAAAATCGTGGAGTCCTACTGCACATGTAAAGCAGGGTGAGTACGTTAGTGATGTGTTTACAATGAAAATAAGCCTAAGATCTGCTAACTACTAGCTACAATGGGCTAATCACCGAGCTATACTAATCACACCATGGCGCGGTAGCAATCTGGTCCTAGCGAAAAAAACATTTCACTGCTCAATGTACCTGTACACTGAAGTAGCTATCAACCATTTGATTGTTGCACTTGTGAACTTTCAGTGTTTTAAGTACATCAGAAAAACCACTGCGTTCAGTAATTGTCTTATCAGATACAACACCTGTAAATAACTCGGACAAAAAAGTGACAGACCCACTTGGATCACATCTAATCAATGCTTTGAGGGTTGTGCTTGACTTATAGTCACTATAAAGCTGACTTTTTGTTTTTAATAATAATGGACCTCATTCTCAAACATCTTGTCTTCTTAAATATCTTCTTACAAACTTCGTAAGAACAAACTTAAGAAATCTGCCCGCGGGGAAATGTGTTCTTAAACCGCCAAAGTGTTCTTAGCTGCGCGCCCCCGATGAGGAATGCCACTCATTCTTAAATGGAACGCGCGTGCTCGTACACCTGAATTAGCATACAGACACGCCCCGCCAGCTCCTTATAAGGGCAACCACAGGACCGTGTGCACACAGAATCATGCCAAAGCGAACAGTAAAAACCGATGGTGCACCGGCCAAACCAGTCACATGTCACATGCAACATCATACCAGTAAGATGAGCAGTGGAATGTTTCTCCACTGGCTCTTACAATGTACACACTAAGCAAGGTAAAGAAAATAGAACCAACAATGAAAAATAACAATAGAGAACAAGACGGCTGAGAGCAGATTCAATTGTACAGTTGAGTTAAATACATGAGTAGACTACTTGTGGATCTTGATAGGCCCTATCATGGGCGTAGAATTTAGTGGGGACGCTGGGGACACCAATATCCAGCGATATCCTCCCCCCCCCCATCAGAACCGCAAATTAACGGAGTACCCCACCCCTGCGCGCCAGAGGGGGGGGGGGGGGGAGCGTAATTGCGCATCCTTGGCGCAATATCTGTGATGCCCCCTAAACAACAATACGTCCTTGGGCCCTATGTATATGATGTATAGTATGTATATTATGTATAGTATGTATAGTATGCATATTATGTATATTATGTAATTATGCAATTATGCATATTATGTATATTATGCAATTATGCAATTATGTATATTATGCAATTATGTATATTATGTATAGTATGTATATTATGCATATTATGTATATTATGTAGATTATGTATATTATGCAATTATGTATATTATGTATATTATGCAATTATGCAATTATGTATATTATGCAAGTATGCAATTATGTATATTATGTATATTATGCAATTATGTATATTATGTATATTATGTAGGCCCATATGATATATTTTAGTGATGGATATTCACATGTTCATTCACAGAATGTAGATGTCAATTCTATTCCCCTATGGCTATATCCACGCGATTGAGTTTAGTGCTTATTTATTTATTCACTGCCATTTGCAGTGCTTTTATTTATTTTAGGACATCACGATGCCTCGTAGAATCATGACTATGTATGTGAAACGTAATTGTTAATGATACAAATATTCTCGTATTTATTATTATTAGAAAATATTTACATCCGAGGATGTCTGTAGAATTGATGTGAACGCAATCACCAATGATTTCTCACAAATTCAGCCCTTAAGAACATGGACGCACTCCAAATAGGTCGCTACGACTGCTTTTCCGTGTTCTTAAATCCTGTTCTTAGCTAAGAACCAATCCCAGATAAGAAACCATTCATGAATGCCAGAATTGTCGCAGGAACTTCCTAAGTGGAGTTAAGAAGAAATGTCTTCTTAACTTTTTCTTAACTGCGTTCGAGAATGAGGTCCAATGTCTCTATGAGGCCATATGTAGTTGTCCAAATGTAAAATACATAAGCTCTATCCATGTATTAAAAACAAGTCCTACAGACTGCATTGATACTCCAAATCTCGATGAAACGCGCTCTGTGGTCATTATTGCACGTTCCGCAAGCGCATCCAAGAACCATGTTGTTCTAACTAAATGTAGCTGTAGTCTAATCTAAGAACCATGTTGTTCTAACTAAATGTAGCTGTAGTCTAATCTAAGAACCATGTTGTTCTAACTAAATGTATCTGTAGTCTAATCTAAGAACCATGTTGTTCTAACTAAATGTAGCTGTAGTCTAATATAAGAACCATGTTGTTCTAACTAAATGTAGCTGTAGTCTAATCTATGAACAAAACAACGCGGGACAAGCTTTGTTTGTGGGACATCATGGCGGCTCTATTGCAAGGGCCGTGGTCTTAAGAAATCAGGCAATCTTATTGGTTATTATTCTCCGCGTGACAGACAGGGTGGAAAGGTCCATTAGGAATGGAGCCGGGAAAAGTAGTGATAGGTCTGTGTGTTGATGCTGTGTGTGTGTGTGTCCTGACAAACATTCCCTAGCGAGAGACATGGACTCTGCTGAGTGCTGACAGTGCTCTGCAAATACTCAGCGCGCACACGCACACACACACACACACACACACACACACACACACACACACACACACACACACACACACACACACACACACACACACACACACACACACACACACACACACACACACACACACACACACACACACACCTCCCCCTCCCCCCTCAGTGATCAGCGCTTCATAACACGCGTGCCAAGACTCAACACTTCCTAGCTGGAGTGTTGTGGTGGCGAGTGAGAACATAAGAGCCACATGGAAGGCTGCCTATCGAGCTCATCACTTACTGCACTGCGGCTCCGTGGATGGTGGACCAATGAGAGGAGGGGGAGGGGGAGGAGGGGCCAATCCGGCGGCAGGGATGTCTTCGTCACTCGGGAGATGTTGAGAGCGGTAAGGCGACCTCTGGGCACGGATCAGCCCACCAGTCGGTACAGTCCACTTAGTGGGCTGGTAGACTGATCTAGTAATCATACATCTGGGTCGACCCTTCCCCCACTTGTGATGTCACTATGTCACAATTACACTTTTAGTCCAATTACCAGTTAACCGCTTGTAAATGGCTAATTACAATGGGGCCTTTAACAATGGTAAATGGACTGAATTTATATCGCACTTTTAGTGCTTTACAATTGGTTCATCGATTCATCCACACACGTTTACACAGACGGAGTTGTCAACCATGCAAGGTAACAGCCAGCTCGCCAAAGACACCTCGAACCTTTGGCTAGGAGGAGCCGGGAATTGAAGCAACAGCAACCATCCGGTTGCCAGACAACAGGCCTTAGCTACTAGGCGGCCTTCCTCCTGAGCTACTGAGCTGAGCTGAGCCTATCCACCTGGGAGGGATGAGCAGCACAGAGCAGAACCCAAGTGAGAGCATCACATCAGTCTGGGCGTGGTCCCTGGTGGAGCAGAGTGAAGGCCGGGCTAGATTGGATTGTTTTTCTTCTTTGGTGTCAGGGGGACAGGCCGGGCGAGGCGGAGGGGGGGGGGAAAGAGAGAGAGAGAGAGAGTGAGAGAGCGAGAGAGAGAAAAGAAAGTGGGTATGGAGGGAGCGAGAGAAAGTGAGAGAGAGAGAGTACAAGGATGCTGTGGAGAGATGGAGCAAAGTAGACTTGGTATTCACTCAGTGCAGCTATCTGCAGCCTCTGTAGATCAAAGCCGCCATACTTACACACACACACCACACACACACATATACACCACACTGCACACGTGATGCATGGTTGGAGAAGTGCGACAGGTTTGAGGAATGAACCACGACGAAGATCTGGCAGCTGTACACACACACACACACACACACACACACACACACACACACACACACACACACACACACACCACACACACACACACACACACACACACACACACACACACACACACACACACACACACACACACACACACACACACACACAGGGATGTGTGTGCGTCTACAGATAAAGTCGGCGGGGGGGGGGGGGGGGGGGTTGAGGATGGATTTGCATTTGGAATGTGGAGTGCACTGAGGGCAGAGGGCTGGGAGGGTTTAAGTAATGAATGGGCTCCAGGACAATGCCAAGGCTTGGAGCGGTTTTACCTCGGCGCAGTCAACGCCACACGGCACCTAACCGCCCTTCGAGACGAGGGCCTCAGACATTTGCGTCGCCAATCTGCTGCTGTGTACGGTACGCAAACAGTATATTGCCATAGTGCACACCTCACTCTAGTTCAGTTGCACACGCACACACGCACGCACTTAATGAACAATGAATTATACAATTAATTATCGGCCGACTTATTACAATGCCATCGGCTATTCATTAAGAACCACCTCTCACAGAGTGAAACCAAAAGATTTTTGTACTTGTTTTTCGGAAGAATTTTCAAACAATTTGTATAACAATTACCACAAGCTAAGTTGTTCCGCACACGCACACACACACACACACACACTAAGAGAGAGAGAGAGAAACTGGAGAGAAAATGTGAGCCAGTAAGATACTAATGCGGTTGCTTGCCATCGCCTCGTTTCATGGCTCTTCTGGCGGAGCGGTACTTTTATTTCACCAACATACAATTCACCAGGTTTGGACCACAAAAGCGGCATTTGATTGCCTCTCTGCTCCCCGCAAAACCCAGCTGCCGGGGGTGCAGCCATGCCCTCATCAAAGTTACAGCGACCATTAAGGAGGGGTTTCAGATTTTAACGCAAACTGGGACCACTTCAAAGAAGGTGGGCAGGGGGAAAATGGGGAAAAGTGAGCGAGGTTTTTGTTTTTTGGATGGGTTTTTTTGGGCGGGAGCTGGGGAGAAGCGGGGGCCCTGTGAGTGACCTTGGCAGCGGCTCCCAGAGGGGCCCGGGAGCGAATGACTCCAGCTCCGAGCTCCAGCTGTGCTCCGGCTAAACCGTGCTGGCACACAGAGAGGACCGCTCACTTAGTTTGCTCCGGGTCCTCCGTGCCAGACGTGGCCCGGCCCGGAACACACACACACGCACACACACACACACCCTGCGTGTGCGTGTGTGTGCGTGCGACCTCATCGCTACCTACAGAGCCAGAGGAGGAAATGGAAAGAGCTTTGGTTTGACTCAACAGCTGTATGTAGGTTGTCTTCAGGAACATTCTTTGCCCGTCCATGGTTCTAAATCGTGGCGAACAGTGCCAACAGCAGATGCCATTTTTCCTCTGGGGACGTTGGCAGGAAGCTACTAAATAAAAATACATTTACTGTTTATATGTTTAGACACACAAAACATTTACCAGCAAGGCCACCCTGTCAGTCAACCATCGGCCATTTTGCAGTCCTGTATGATGAAATACAACCTGGCTATTACATCGAGAGAGAGCATACTACGAGTGTGAACATCGCGGGCCGCATGACAGGCCTAGGTGGCCTCTAACACGTCACGTATTTCAGCCTCCGCGAAGAAACAATAACAAGTTGTCCATTTACCGCATGAATCAATGAGCACTCAAAGACTCTCTCTCTTAGCAACGACAGTTATCGCTTCATCACCGCGCACGCTTCGCCTCTCCTCAAGGTTACCGCTGCTGTGTTCCTCGGTACGTGTGGGAAAGGGGAGGGGGGTGGGGTGGGAGAGGATGGGGAAGGGGCCGAGCAGACATATTGGTTTGGAGCCCGATGAGCACTTACTTCCCACATCCTCTCCCGGTCATTGAGAAAAGGCGCCGTCTGTGTAGCGTCAGCTAGCTAACCAGCACGACAATGGTAAGAAGTAGACCGATTCAGTCTTCCATTCATTTCTGATGACCATGGGGGGGGGGTTGAGGAAGAACAAGGTGCAAGGATGTAGTCAGATGGGGGTGAAAGTAGACTTTAAAAAAGTATTCAGTGCCAAATAGCCAGAATAGTAAAGAGCCATAAACACCACAGACAATATAGGCTAGTGGAGAGGCAGAAAATGTGAGATGGCAGAATGGAAAGTAAGTGAGTAAGGGTGTGTGTGTGTGTGTGTGTGTGTGTGTGTGTGTGTGTGTGTGTTGTGTGTGCTGCATTTAACCCATCCTGCGGCCAGCAGGAGCAGTGGGCAGCCAACTCAACGGCGCCCGGGGACCAGCAGCTCCAGGTTGTACGTCCACAGCTTGGTCAGGGATGTGGACAGGAGAGGCGATCTTCACATGTTTTTAATTGGGGTTCTTTTTACTCCGTAAGGAGACCCCTCGGAGCACGGGGAGAACATGCAAACTCCACACAGAAAGGCCGGGAGATCACCCACCTGGGCACCCCACAGTTAATAGCGCCCCAGGCGGGAATCGATCCCAGGACCTTCTTGCTGTGAGGCAGCAGTGCAAGCACTGTGCCACCCGTGAGACTACATGTGAGACAATCCAGAATATCCAGAAGAGCATCAAATGCGTTTCCATCAGAGACTATAGGATTAGGCTAGGATTAGTCTATGTTAATGTTCCCCTGTTCGATTGCCATGACTCATGTTTGCTTAGTGATGGTTCTTTAGTTCTTTGCTCCTTTTGTACCTGACCTCGTATCACATGGATCATTAACTTCAGATCCCGCCGTCCTACTATTTTATAGCAGAAAAACTTCTAGGGTGGAGAAGGCACAGAGCCTGGGCCGGAAACCAATAACATTGACATTACTACATACCAGGGCATTTGGTGGATGCTTTTCTCTAAAGCAACTTACAATTAGTACATCTGTTGAAAGAGTGAAACAACACTCAGTTGGCCACAGTGGGTGGCAGTAGCTCAAGAGGTAAGAGCGGTTGTCTGGCAACTGGAAGGTTGCTGGTTCGATCTCCGGTGTCGAGGTGTCCCTGAGCAAGACACCTAACCCTAACTGCTCCTGACATGTTGGTTGTTACCTTGCATGGTTGACACCGCCGTGCTATATAAATGCAATCCATATCACTGACGGTAAAACCACAAATGTACATTTCATAGACATAAACAGCCTGAGGCGGCCACCTATGTCTCCTATAGGAAGCGGTGTGTGTGTGTGTGTGTGTGTGTGCGTGTGCTTGTGTTTTTGCATCATCTCAGAACTGAGCCAGCATGTCATGGGGGTATGGTGGGTGTGTGTGTGTGTGTGGTGGGGGGGGGGGGTGGTACCGTGGGCTTTTCAGGATTCCATTGCCGCGCTGCGCACTTTGCTGTCACCGCGCACACGTCATGCTAGTGCAAGTTATTTATTCAGCGACGGCGATGCTAATTTCAAACCTGTAGTGTGGAGCAGCCCCCCTCAACGCCACCCCCCTCCCTACCCAGGCCTCACGTTGTGTTTATACATCTCCCTCTCCCTTCCCCGTCTCATGATTAATTCATGCGGCATCCATCTTTCATGGTGTCTCCATGCCAAAATGCCGGTCTTCTTGGGGTGTTGTCTTCCTGGGACGGCCACTTCGTGGTCTGTCTTTGACCTCACCAGTCTCACGGACCTTGGTCCTAAGTTTGGAAATGGTACCAGGGCTGACACCAAATAATGCTGCCACTCTGCGTACTGGAACACCAGCTTCCACTTGCCCTATTGCACGGGCCTTATCCTGAAGGGACAAACGTGGCATGTTTATGCTTGGAGCACAAACAAACTCAACAAAGTTGCAGGACCCATGCACACAAGTGCTGTCAATTAGGTGCCAATCAGGTGCCAGACACACACCTGTGACTGGCATACACCTGCCAGCACTTGAAGCTCAAAACGAGAGTGAATACCAACAGAAGAATATTGCAGGGGATTTTGGCACATTTTTTTGGGCCTCTACCCACACGGTTAGCTGTGTTGCTCATTCCACGAATGCATGATCCTTACAAGTTGTACCTCGTTGTAAAGGTGACTAATCAGGCTTTCCAACGATATAAAATACAATACCAATTGGTATTATTAAAGGGGAGGAATAATCGACCGAAATAACGTTTCCAAACTTTTTTTGAGGAGTTTATATAGCACCTTTCACAGACAAAGTGAAATGCAGACAAGAGGTACAAAGGCCGGACTGAACAGATGAGTCTTGGAATGGCATGGAAGAAGTGTTCGTACCCCTGGTGTTCTGGGCTGGGCTGCCTGTGGAGTTCAGAGGGTCCACTCTCCTTTTCCTGACGACACTGCAGATGATGAGGACCACCACCACCACCGAGCTCGTCGTCAGAAAGGCTGGAATAACGATCACGGCAATGGAACCTGATGCTTCTTCATCTTAAATTAAATGAGAAAAATATAAACAAAGTACAGTGAAGGAGACATCCCTGGAATATAGTGTATCTACAATAGACTGTATCCACATACACACACATGTGTTCCCCCCAGAGGAAACAATAGAAAGAATTGGAAAGATACAAGATTAAAGAAGTTTAATTGTCACACACATACAAGATGTGCAATGAAATGAAAAAGTGGCGATGCCCAGTGGAATGTGCAACAGAACAATACTAATATCACAAATTCAAGGGAAATAATCAGAATAAAAGCAGCTTTATTTTTATACAGATAATGAGATTTAAAACGTACAGCAGGATGGACCAGAGCTGCTGTTGCTACATCTTTCCTGCACCTCCATGGGACAGAGCTGACACTATTGATGACATGTCTGCTATATGCAAGAAAAATGACAAATGAGGGACGAAATTTTAGAGGTCACAAGTTGTAATTGTAGCAAAGTGGTAATTTAGGCCTACACTTGTGCAATTGACTTACATTTATGTTATATATTACATGCAAAAACTATTGTTACAATTTTTACAAACACTAATCCTATTAAATGTGTCAAAATATTTTCCCCCTTTAACATCATATTTGGTACATTGATAAATAGTTCATCTTCCTACCGTGTGTCTTTCCATTTTTGTCATCTAAATATCTTCTTTAAAAGTGTCCTATGGGTCAAGATAGAAGCCTTCTCTGACAGAACTTTGAAAACAGGTCTGATGAGCGTATCTCTCATGTCAATGTCCTTTCTGTGCAACTGTTGACCGTTAAAGGAACGTGTAACTCGACCAGATGTTAATAATTAACATAAGATCCACATGGTAACAGGTGCATTTCTGTGCTCTGATAAATATTGCATTGCTCTGTGTGTGTGCGGCGCCAGCGGCCTCTTACATATGCAGCCACCAGATGGCGCACATCTGCAACAAACAGCATCCCCGCGCTTGCGTATCTCAGGGGAAACACAAATACACACTCAATTCATATCTCGGTGACTCAGTCGTGCATAATGAATGAAATAAGTTGGAAGATAGTTAGTTACCAATTAAAAACTTATTAAACATGTGACTCGATTATTTCACACAGACAACCAATCGGATGCACTAACAAAGTTGCATACGCACAGGTGATCCACACAGACGACTTTATGAATTCATGTGTTGTAAAATAAAATTGTTGCTGATATACAAACAAAAACAAGTGATGTTTGAACAACGTGCTGCGGAGGACAAGAACGCGAACACTACCGTTGAATAAATAAACGATCGAACAAGACCCGCCCACCTCGCTCCCCTATTGGTCCGCTGGCAGCGTGTCTAAACAGAATCCGGCCCGCTGATTGGACGGCGGCCACCGCAGTCAGGAAATCAACACGGAACACATCCCGAAAAAAAAAAAAGTTATCGCGTTTCGCTAAATCGGATTACAGCGCGTTTACCGCAGCGGCTCAGAGGGCGGACGCAGAACACAGCAGGTGCGCTTTTTAGTCAACTTATTGACACATGGACGCAACGAAAACAACATTTTGTCGAGTGAAGCGAGCGGTTCGGCGTCGGTTTAGCTTTTATTCTTCTTCATTCTAAAGCGTCACAGAGTTTACTCGGCGGCTTTCTGTTGTTTTGTTGCTCCGCTTATTTTACACGCAATTTATTTATTTTCCCCGCAGTTTTATTTTAGGATTAATCATCACCATCGCAAGCGTTTATAGTCTATAGTTGTTGCTTTTTGGAAGTCATTGGCATTGGCTTCCTAAAAGGGGATTATAATATAGAAGCGATATAAGAGACACTTGAGCATCATCATCAGAGCTCTCTCTCTCTCTCTCGCTATGCGACAGCGCTGACACACACACACACACACACACACACACGCACACACACACACAGGTGGTGCTTGAACAATCCGACGTAATGACAGCTCCGCCACAACAGAAGACCTGATGGACTACAACGCCGGAGGACGTCGCTTCGTGTCAACTTCTCCGACATCCGTGCCATGATTTCACCGACGGCGTAAGGGACACACACACACACACACACACACACCACACCACGTTGGGTCTGCATTCGTGGTGACTGGACTCGTTTGCGGGGACTGGGAGACCATCCATCCATCATGTCCAAGACGTTGAAAAAGAAGAAACACTGGTCCAGCAAAGTGCAGGAGTGCTCGGTGTCGTGGGGCGGCGGCGGTGACGGGGAGTTCAAGGGGGCGGCAGCGATGGACGTCCAGGGGGGCGCCGAGTCGGGAGAGTTCCCCCACCTCGGGCAGGTGGTGGTCTCGGAGGCGACGGTGTGCCACGTCGGACGGCCCCCGTGCCCCGGCGACGTGCTGCTGGAGGTGAACGGCACGCCGGTCAGCGGGCTCACCAACCGGGACACCCTGGCCGTCATCCGACACTTTCGGGAACCCGTCCGCCTGAAGACTGTGAAGCCAGGTGAGTGGTGCTAAAAACAATACGATCCAAGTGACTCTCTCACACACACACACACACACACACACACACACACACACACACACACACACACACACACACACACACACACAGGACAGGGGTATGAATGTCTAGCTAATAAGTGACACAAGAAGTTGCAAAAAATGATTTGGCACTAAATCTGGACCCTTATCTGTCCTTGGGGGCACTATTTAGTTGCTGTGTGCTTTATGTTTGAAGTGTATTTTAGAATAGTTTCCCCACAGAACAGAAAATGACAGGTCATCTACCCTGACATCTCTATCAAACTGTTCCCTGTTTCTATACAGTGTGTACACACACACACACACACACACACACACACACACACACACACACACACACACACACAGATTGGCCTTTGTATTATAATTTTTTTTTCACACCAGCCACACCCACATTCTCATCATCCAGGCCTCGCCATTTGTTCGTCGGTATGTGATGATCTGTCCTCCACATGGGTTTTCTTGTCACTCCTGTTTCTTCACATATTTCCGAGTGGCCATCCATCAGGCTCGACGGCAACGCAGAGAACGTCTGCCAAGTGCTTCTCAAAGTATACAGATACCATGGGACAATGGTATAGAGTGTGTGTGGGTGTGGGTGTGTGTGTCTCTTGCATGTGTGTGTCTGTATCTTGCGTGCGTGAGTAAGTGTGTGTGTGTCTTCTGCATGCTTTCAGTGGGCTTGTTGCTTTGATTGGTGAGCGGCACTTTTTACACACACACTCAGCCCAGCGCAGCCTTTAAGGGCGAATCCGAGTGTAATTCAATCAATTAGGCCCATATCCTCAAATCCCTCGGATGCCGTGTCGGATTGTGTACTAACAGGATGAAACGGCGGTGCAGGTTGACACACCGCTGGTACAGCTCACAGCCAGGCGCTCTAAACCCTATGACCATGGAGCCTGCGGGCTGCTTTAACTATTGAGACTACATGTGAGACAATCCAGAATATCCAGAAGAGCATCAAATGCGTTTCCATCAGAGACTATAGGATTAGGCTAGGATTAGTCTATGTTAATGTTCCCCTGTTCGATTGTCATGACTCATGTTTGCTTAGTGATGGTTCTTTAGTTCTTTGCTCCTTTTGTACCTGACCTCGTATCACATGGATCATTAACTTCAGATCCAGCCGTCCTACTATTTTATAGCAGAAAAACTTCTAGGGTGGAGAAGGCACAGAGCCTGGGCCGGAAACCAATAACATTGACATTACTACATACCAGGGCATTTGGTGGATGCTTTTCTCTAAAGCAACTTACAATTAGTACATCTGTTGAAAGAGTGAAACAACACTCAGTTGGCCACAGTGGGTGGCAGTAGCTCAAGAGGTAAGAGCGGTTGTCTGGCAACTGGAAGGTTGCTGGTTCGATCTCCGGTGTCGAGGTGTCCCTGAGCAAGACACCTAACCCTTAACTTCTCCTGACATGTTGGTTGTTACCTTGCATGGTTGACACCGCCGTGCTATATAAATGCAATCCATATCACTGACGGTAAAACCACAAATGTACATTTCATAGACATAAACAGCCTGAGGCGGCCACCTATGTCTCCTATAGGAAGCGGTGTGTGTGTGTGTGTGTGTGTGTGCGTGTGCTTGTGTTTTTGCATCATCTCAGAACTGAGCCAGCATGTCATGGGGGTATGGTGGGGGTGTGTGTGTGTGTGGGGGGGGGGGGGGGGGGGGGTGGGGGTGGTGCCGTGGGCTTTTCAGGATTCCATTGCCGCGCTGCGCACTTTGCTGTCACCGCGCACACGTCATGCTCGCGCAAGTTATTTATTCAGCGACGGCGATGCTAATGTCAAACCTGTAGTGTGGAGCAGCCCCCCTCAACGCCACCCCCCTCCCTACCCAGGCCTCACGTTGTGTTTATACATCTCCCTCTCCCTTCCCCGTCTCATGATTAATTCATGCGGCATCCATCTTTCATGGTGTCTCCATGCCAAAATGAGCCGGCTGATGAGGAGGATCAGATGTTGGCCCTCTGTGTGCCGATGAGCATTTTAATTCTCCTGCAGAAAGGGGGAGGGAGAGAGAGAGAGGCAGGGAGGGAGGGAGGGAGGAAGGAAGAGAGAAAAAAGCCAAATGATATAAAGGCTAGATTGTGATTGGGGCTAATGTTGTGAGTTTCCCGGGGTTAATATTCTGGGTGGAGAGGCGCGCTAGGGAGCACTTTACGAGGAGGCATATGTCTCGAGGTGCGTTCCTCTCTTCCTTGCTCAACGCTGACGTAATGGGAAGTAATCATGATCCCATTACGGGGAGACGGAGCACTGGCCCGCTCCTCGTGTACCTGCTGCTGCTTTGCACAGCAAAAAAATACAAGTTCCATCTGCCCGCCAGGGAAGCATTTACAAACACATTATTTATCCTATATCTGCCAAGTGAACTCTTCCCCGCCTGCCCCTCCGCCCGTTGAGTTGGCTGCCCACTGCTCCTGCTGGCCGCAGGATGGGTTAAATGCAGAGGACAATTTCCACGGGCCACCCTCCCTGCATGCGCGTGTGTGTGTTTGGCGGCCACCACTTCCCGCTGTGTGTTGTGTGTGTTGTGTGACCAATACGTGTGGATCAATAAAGAGATCTTCTTCTTCTTCTTCTTCTTAAAGCAGCCCGCAGGCTCCATGGTCATAGGGTTTAGAGCGCCTGGCTGTGAGCTGTACCAGCGGTGTGTCGACCTGCACCGCCGTTTCATCCTGTTAGTACACAATCCGACACGGCATCCGAGGGATTTGAGGATATGGGCCTAATTGATTGAATTACACTCGGATTCGCCCTTAAAGGCTGCGCTGGGCTGAGTGTGTGTGTGTAAAAAGTGCCACTCCTTGCCGCTCACCAATCAAAGCAACAAGCCCACTGAAAGCATGCAGAAGACACACACACACTTACTCACGCACGCAAGATACAGACACACACATGCAAGAGACACACACACCCACACCCACACACACTCTATACCATTGTCCCATGGTATCTGTATACTTTGAGAAGCACTTGGCAGACGTTCTCTGCGTTGCCGTCGAGCCTGATGGATGGCCACTCGGAAATATGTGAAGAAACAGGAGTGACAAGAAAACCCATGTGGAGGACAGATCATCACATACCGACGAACAAATGGCGAGGCCTGGATGATGAGAATGTGGGTGTGGCTGGTGTGAAAAAAAAATTATAATACAAAGGCCAATCTGTGTGTGTGTGTGTGTGTGTGTACACTGTATAGAAACAGGGAACAGTTTGATAGAGATGTCAGGGTAGATGACCTGTCATTTTCTGTTCTGTGGGGGAAACTATTCTAAAAGACACTTCAAAACATAAAGCACACAGCAACTAAATAGTGCCCCCAAGGACAGATAAGGGTCCAGATTTAGTGCCAAATCATTTTTTGCAACTTCTTGTGTCACTTATTAGCTAGACATTCATACCCCTGTCCTGTGTGTGTGTGTGTGTGGTGTGTGTGTGTGTGTGTGTGTGTGTGTGTGTGTTGTGTGTGTGAGAGAGAGAGTCACTTGGATCGTATTGTTTTTAGCACCACTCACCTGGCTTCACAGTCTTCAGGCGGACGGGTTTCCCGAAAGTGTCGGATGACGGCCAGGGTGTCCCGGTTGGTGAGCCCGCTGACCGGCGTGCCGTTCACCTCCAGCAGCACGTCGCCGGGGCACGGGGGCCGTCCGACGTGGCACACCGTCGCCTCCGAGACCACCACCTGCCCGAGGTGGGGGAACTCTCCCGACTCGGCGCCCCCCTGGACGTCCATCGCTGCCGCCCCCTTGAACTCCCCGTCACCGCCGCCGCCCCACGACACCGAGCACTCCTGCACTTTGCTGGACCAGTGTTTCTTCTTTTTTCAACGTCTTGGACATGATGGACGGATGGTCTCCCAGTCCCCGCAAACGAGTCCAGTCACCACGAATGCAGACCCAACGTGGTGTGGTGTGTGTGTGTGTGTGTCCCTTACGCCGTCGGTGAAATCATGGCACGGATGTCGGAGAAGTTGACACGAAGCGACGTCCTCCGGCGTTGTAGTCCATCAGGTCTTCTGTTGTGGCGGAGCTGTCATTACGTCGGATTGTTCAAGCACCACCGTGTGTGTGTGTGGTGTGTGTGTGTTGTGTGTGGTGTGTGTCAGCGCTGTCGCATAGCGAGAGAGAGAGAGAGAGAGCTCTGATGATGATGCTCAAGTGTCTCTTATATCGCTTCTATATTATAATCCCCTTTTAGGAAGCCAATGCCAATGACTTCCAAAAAGCAACAACTATAGACTATAAACGCTTGCGATGGTGATGATGATTAATCCTAAAATAAAACAGCGGGGAAAATAAATAAATGGGAAATTGCGTGTAAAATAAGCGGAGCAACAAAACAACAGAAAGCCGCCGAGTAAACTCTGTGACGCTTTAGAATGAAGAAGAATAAAAGCTAAACCGACGCCGAACCGCTCGCTTCACTCGACAAAATGTTGTTTTCGTTGCGTCCATGTGTCAATAAGTTGACTAAAAAGCGCACCTGCTGTGTTCTGCGTCCGCCCTCTGAGCCGCTGCGGTAAACGCGCTGTAATCCGATTTAGCGAAACGCGATAACTTTTTTTTTTTTCGGGATGTGTTCCGTGTTGATTTCCTGACTGCGGTGGCCGCCGTCCAATCAGCGGGCCGGATTCTGTTTAGACACGCTGCCAGCGGACCAATAGGGGAGCGAGGTGGGCGGGTCTTGTTCGATCGTTTATTTATTCAACGGTAGTGTTCGCGTTCTTGTCCTCCGCAGCACGTTGTTCAAACATCACTTGTTTTTGTTTGTATATCAGCAACAATTTTATTTTACAACACATGAATTCATAAAGTCGTCTGTGTGGATCACCTGTGCGTATGCAACTTTGTTAGTGCATCCGATTGGTTGTCTGTGTGAAATAATCGAGTCACATGTTTAATAAGTTTTTAATTGGTAACTAACTATCTTCCAACTTATTTCATTCATTATGCACGACTGAGTCACCGAGATATGAATTGAGTGTGTATTTGTGTTTCCCCTGAGATACGCAAGCGCGGGGATGCTGTTTGTTGCAGATGTGCGCCATCTGGTGGCTGCATATGTAAGAGGCCGCTGGCGCCGCACACACGCAGAGCAATGCAATATTTATCAGAGCACAGACATGCACCTGTTACCATGTGGATCTTATGTTAATTATTAACATCTGGTCGAGTTACACGTACCTTAACGGTCAACAGTTGCACAGAAAGGACATTGACATGAGAGATACGCTCATCAGACCTGTTTTCAAAGTTCTGTCAGAGAAGGCTTCTATCTTGACCCATAGGACACTTTTAAAGAAGATATTTAGATGACAAAAATGGAAAGACACACGGTAGGAAGATGAACTATTTATCAATGTACCAAATATGATGTTAAAGGGGGAAAATATTTTGACACATTTAATAGGATTATATGTGTTTGTAAAAATTGTAACAATAGTTTTTGCATGTAATATATAACATAAATGTAAGTCAATTGCACAAGTGTAGGCCTAAATGACCACTTTGCTACAATTACAACTTTTTCGTCCCTCATTTGTCATTTTTCTTGCATATAGGAGACATGTCATCAATAGTGTCAGCTCTGTCCCATGGAGGTGCAGGAAAGATGTAGCAACAGCAGCTCTGGTCCATCCTGCTGTACGTTTTAAATCTCATTATCTGTATAAAAATAAAGCTGCTTTTATTCGGATTATTTCCCTTGAATTTGTGATATTAGTATTGTTCTGTTGCACATTCCACTGGGCATCGCCACTTTTTAATTTCATTGCACATCTTGTATGTGTGTGTGACAATTAAACTTCTTTAATCTTGTATCTTTCCAATTCTTTCTATTGTTTCCTCTGGGGGGAACACATGTGTGTGTATGTGGATACAGTCTATTGTAGATACACTATATTCCAGGGATGTCTCCTTCAGTGTACTTTTTCTATTTTTCTCATTTAATTTAAGATGAAGAAGCATCAGGTTCCATTGCCGTGATCGTTATTCCAGCCTTTCTGACGACGAGCTCGGTGGTGGTGGTGGTCCTCATCATCTGCAGTGTCGTCAGGAAAAGGAGAGTGGACCCTCTGAACTCCACAGGCAGCCCAGCCCAGAACACCAGGGGTACGAACACTTCTTCCATGCCATTCCAAGACTCATCTGTTCAGTCCGGCCTTTGTACCTCTTGTCTGCATTTCACTTTGTCTGTGAAAGGTGCTATATAGATACACTTTACTTTCTTACTGACTTAATTCCACTACTACATCTATTGCATGAGTGCACCTTCTGTAAAACTCGTTTAACCTCAACAGTATTTTCAAGGTGAGTACAGACCATTTGAACCATTCCCGGCTTATCTTAAAGATTTGATTTGTACTTTTTTCTTTCTCCCCTTCAGCCCCTGAAGGTCAGCATTGTTTTTCCCTGGGTGCGGTGCCAGAGATCCCCTGCGGGGTGAGAGATGCGTTGTGCCCGTGGGAGATGCCCGCGGAGTGTGACGTGAAGGCCGTGGAGCTGTGGTGCCCGGGGAGCTTCGGACCCGTCTGCACCGGACAGCTGACCGGGAAGGGACACTCGTCCACCGCCGTGGTGGTGAAGGCACTCCGAGGTGAGGTCCATTTATTTGTATAGGCCTTAACCGTACAGTTACTGTCTCAAAGGGCTTCACAGACCCTATATGTATGACACCCCCCCCCCACACTCCCCCAAAGAGCATTATCAAGGAAGAAACCTTGAGATGGAAAATCAGGATCCCTCCTTGCATGTGGGCGGCAGTAGCTCAGGAGGTAAGAGCGGTTGTCTGGCAGCCGGAAGGTTGCCGGTTTGATCCCCGGGCTCCACCTCGCTAAGTGTCGAGGTGTCCCTGAGCAAGACGCCACCTAACCCTAACTGCTCCTGACGTGTTGGTTGTTACCTTGCATGGTTGACACCACCGTCAGTGTGTGAATGTCAGGCAACTGTAAAGCACTTTGGATAAAAGTGCGATATACAGTAAATGCAATCAATTTACCATTTATATATAATGGAAGCATAACAAGCAAAACCGTTAAAAGTTAAACTACCAGAGTATGTTCTCCTGCACTACTTCCTACACCAGTATTACTATTTCGTAGATGTCTTTTAGCAGATGCTTTTATCCAACTTGACATACAGTAAATGTATTTAGATGCACATCATTAAGGAGCAGGTTTCGTGTGAAGTCCTACAAGTGGACTGTTGCTGACATTGGGTTTCGAACCCAAAACCTTTCGACTGGGAGTCACACACCCTATACACCACAAGACTAGACTATCCTGGCCCCCACATAGACTATACTACACATCAATAGTTAATTGTGAAGACTTTCTACAATGTTATTCAAGGTATGGGAACAATGGGTGCAGACCTTGTGTTACGGAGACCGTGTGCGATGGAGGACTCAAAATGCAAGAGTCAGACTCAGACTGTGTGCCAAAAGGGAATGTTTAGTTATAGCATACGTGACGACGGCGGGAGTGAAGCCAGCGGAACGGGAATATAAACATCCAAGAAAATAAATTGTCCACAATAATCAACAACCGAAAATACTCAACGCTGGACTTAAGGAGAGTCAGGTGGTCAAGGGGCTCTGTGGGGGTCCGTCCCGGGAAAAAGGGGAATCCAGGTAGACGAGTGGATAGTGGCAATAATGTTCCGACCCCAAGTGGGTGGAACGCCGAGGTTCTTATAATCCCAGCGGAGCCCGAAGCCACGCCCACCAACCCCGTGCGCCCGGAGACACGGCCGAAACCGTGACACCTTGTATCCGAAGTGTATCTGTTGGACTGGTTGAATTGGGCCTTCATGGACAGGAACATCCATCCATCCATCCATTCTCTTCCACTTATCCGGGGCATGGTGGCAGCAGGCTAAGCAGGGCCCCCCAGACTTCCTTCTCCCCAGCAACACTCTCCAGCTCCTCCTGGGGGATCCAAAGGCGTTTCCAGGCCAGATGAGATATATAAACCCTCCAGCGGGTTTCTGGGGTCTGCGTCTGCCCCTGGGCTCTCCTCCCAGTCGGCCATGCCTGGAAACCCTCTAAGGGGAGACGCCCGGGGGGCATCCTAATCAGAAGGGGACAGGAACATCATGGACAAAACGAAAGCAAAGGGAATTACATGTGGCATAGCTTCTTTACACCACCTTTTGCTCTGTTACTGTACTGTTCTGTGTAGGTGGCGCCAGCCCGGGTGAAGAAAAGAGGTTTGCCGAGTGGATCCTGTTCCACGCCAAGGTGTGCACCGATAAGAGCGAGCGTCTGGTGCGAATGCTGTACTGCCAGACCCGGCGGCTGCCCATGTACCTGGTCCTGGAGGCCCACAACCCGGGCAACCTGCTCCACTTCCTCTGGGGCCTCAGAGAAGTATAACCTTTCAAGATTCAAGATTCAAGAACTTCAATTGTCACATACACATACAGGATATGCAGTGAAATTAATAAGTGGCGATGCCCAGTGGAATGCAACAGAACAAATTTGGTATCAGGCTATGTGCATGGGAGTGGGCAAGGGGGCGGGGGGGGGGCTAGTGAGGTCAGAGTTCACATTCAAGCTAATACAACAGAGAACATTATTGGAGGAGCCTAAATGCATTTTGGATCGAAGTAAATCATTATGCTTCAACGAGCGGTCTTGTGGATTTATTGATGTGGATTAAGACGGAGGGAATCGTCAGAGCGTCAAGCTAAGGCTTCATTAATTGGAAACCCGGGCTCAGTCTGTAATATTACATGTCGAGGTGTCCCTGAGCAAGACACCACCTAACCCTAACTGCTCCTGACGTGTTGGTTGTTACCTTGCATGGTTGACACCACCGTCGGTGTATGAATGGGTGAATGTCAGGCAACTTTAAAGCGCTTTGGATAAAAGCGCTATGTACTGTAAATGCAATCCATTTACCATTTCCCATTATTATTATTAGAATACAAAAAAAACATTGAAAAAAGACAGCCTTTACACCTTTGCACCTTCCCTCTGTAAGTAGACTGAGGACGGGACGCTGCTGTGTTCCCAGAAGGATCCAGAGACTAAGGGGCAGCAGCAGCAGCAGCAGCAGCCCTTCTCAGAGAGATCCGTGTTTCTGTTGGGGACACAGGTGGCAGCTGGCCTGGTGAGTCACTCTGTTGGGAGAACATTATCCATCACACACACACACACACACACACACACACACACACACACACACACACACCTGCACAGACACACACACCAGCACAACACGAGTCTGTACAAACGCACAGATTTAAGACGTTACGATAGTCACAGTACACATAGTACACACTCTTTTATATTAATTATATATTAATATATACATTTACATTTACATGTAAGGCATTTGGCAGACGCTTTTATCCAAAGCGACTTACAAAGTCGTACATTTATAGAAATTGGCAGCAATATATCACTGTGTTGCATAAAGATAAGAATAGAACAGGATTCAAATGTCATAATTGCAAGGTTAATAGAACAAGTTTCATAAATCCTAGGTAGCCTGCATAATAGCTGGGATAAGCTATTATATATGCATTTTTTTTGGTTTGCTTTTTGTTTGTCGTCAGGACTACCTCATGACAGAACACAGAGTGGTGCATGGCTACGTCGCCGCCAGGAACATCCTGATTGGCCCAGACCGGTCTGCCAAGGTGTCTGGGTTGGGCACAGCGTTTGCGGGACGCCAAATGGGCAGAGCCACCAGACAGCAGCCCCTGGAGGTTCCTCTCAAGTGGCTGGCCCCAGAGAGGATAACCAACCAGCCGGCCTTCGACAGGAGCGACGTGTGAGTGGACTCGCTTTTGAGAGTTATGGCAGGATAGCATTACACTGCATGTTGATAAGGAACATTATAAGTCTGAAAGCAATCTGAATCTGCAGATTGCTGATGCAGTGCTTTGGCTCTGCTTATCAACACTGTTTATGCTAGGATTATACTGTGTGTAACTAAATTATTATATAACTGTATTTTATACACATGGTCACAAATGTTTGTACTTAAAATGTTTGCTTGTAATACTACTATGCAGCCACGGCGCTCTGGGGGCTGTCATAATACATATATGGCCTCTGTATAAAGCCCTTTGAGACTGTAACTGTGATTTATTGCTATACAAATAAAGTTGACTTGACTGGTCATGTTTTCCTGCTTCTATGGCTCCATGCAGGTGGTCCTTTGGAATCCTACTGTATGAAATGATCACCTCAGGTAACATATGACATAATTATAGCCATAGCTACTCAAAGTCAAATTAGCTTTATGTTTCTGCTGTTTAAATTTGTCTTTTTTATGTAGAGTAAATTATATTGTTATTCATCACATAAATCATAGGAATCAGTAGTTTCACAGACTATTGATGTCTTAATTGTTTTGTATGTTTTTTTTTTTACAGGGTCCCCTCCGTATCCTGAGTTGGAACCCCAGTCGGTGCTTCCACAGCTTGAGCGTTCGTACCGCATGGAGCGACCAGAGGGCTGCGGAGCGCCTCTGTGAGTGTACCTACCATCACCGTCCACTAGGGGCAGCCTTAACTCAATTAGTGCGAGAACTACAACTCAAACTAATGATCCACCGAATGTAGCCTGGCCTTTGGGCCCTCTTAATTTTCATTGTAATACTTCTGTGTCTCCCACATGTAAAGCGCATGATGAGAGGTACAATAAAAATCTGCTATTGTTCTGACTAAAATGGCTGGAATCCTACCCAGATCCGCAATCATGAGTTTCTTACGCTTTCATTTTTTTGTTAGGCAACATGATCCCCATCCCTTTTCCCGAGCTTGAACGTTTTCCCTGACGTGTGTGTGGTTGTAGGTACAACCTGATGGAGTACTGTTGGATGTGGAGCTTCAAGGACCGCCCCACCTACTCGGCCATCATCCAGCTGTTGGAGTCCTCCGCGCACCTCGCCGCTACGGAGGCCCTGGCACCGCGTGGGCGCGTCGAACCCGCCCAATACGACACGATAGCAGGGATACATCGCCACCTGGTGGAGGTGTCTGCAGCCAACCCCACAAAGGAACAATCTAGTGCGTGTTAGGGTTGTGTGTGCGTTTAGGGTATTTATGGACATTGTGTATGTACGGTGAGTAATAACATGGTTGTGACCAAGGCGTACACTGTACATGGAATCTATTGTACAAGTACCAATAGATTCAATGAAATAAGAGATATAGGATTGAAGATTACCTTTGGCAGCCATTTTTGTCCGCCATTCTGGAAAAAAAAATCTGGAAAAATGTAATTGCCGTCTTTTTATTTTCAAAATGTACAGAATTTAACATACAGATTTCTTTTACATGTCCTTATCTGCTGTGCAGGTAAGGCCAATGTACCAACAGTGCTCTCATCAGTGCATTACAACACTGTGACCTTGCAGTTTCAAAGTGGAAGATGACGTAAGGACACAGCAGAAAACATTGAGAGTGAATCATCTATCGTGCGACTGCAGTCTCATCTTTAGTTTAGTTTTTTTTTTTTTTAATCAGAACTGGAATTAAATGAGTGATGGAAACTGCCAATACAAGGGTAGCAAAACAGCATCATATAATAGTTTGATGTTTATAATGCAACATTGCCAGCAACTGTAATATTACATGTCAGTTATTTAAAAGATAGAACAGCGATTTCCTTCTAGGTATGTATTTTTTTCATACGTTCTTCCTTCATTTAGGTTTTTAACAGGTATTATTCTAAATGTATACACCAATGTATTCATGCATGGATTATTGTTTGAAGGAAGTCAAACCAAATAGCCTCATAAAACAGAGGCAAAGATGTGCAAGCAAAACGGGCAAATAGCAAAATCCAATAGAGAAAAGATTAGAAACCATAGGATTAATCATGGCTATATTAAAAAATTAAATGTATATTTAGCAGCATCTTGAAAACCTGAAAATCTGAAAAATAATGCGAATTCAAATTAGATGTTAAATAGATGATTGGAATGGGTATTTAGTTTTATAGTTTAATAGAATGGGTCAAAGAGCCTCTTACGGAAAGTGATTGAATTGTACATTACATTCACCTCACAAGTTTCATGACAGTAAAATGGGAAATGACAATTAACCTTATTATACACTGACAGTATTTGTGCTGAGGTCAGTCGATACAAAGCTGCCATAATGCTGTAACAGACCATTGTGAAAGGAACTGACCACACTCATGTGGAATTTTAAACGTCTGAAGAAATGAACTCAGCAAAAAGACATGATGAAGGTATGCCGTCGCTGAAGGACACTGAACTCCCGTAATGTCACACAGCTAACGTTTCAAACCAAATAATTCTGATAGTTCAGGTAGGCCTATTCCATATACATCTCCGGTTTACATGACGGATAAAATATGGACACGAGTCACCTAGCTAATTCTAATTACTGCGGGATAGTGGCATCACAGAGATTTAATGTGGAGGGGGAGGGGTGGAGCAGGAGATCTGAATCATTATGGAATAGCAATAGCAACAAAAGAATGCGTTTTGGAAGAGGCTGGGATCCAAGCCTGCTGGGACTACTTCCGTCACAAAGCACCGTACTCGGCAACATAATCTGTTGCAGGTTTCCCTTTGCCGGGCGAAAATGTATGTTAAAGTGATGGACAACATAGGATCTGCAAAAAACGTAAAATAGCCAAAGCACACATGACAGAGGGATGGCTCCACTTTACACACTGACTGAATCGTCAGGAAAATGTCACAAAAAGTTTGTTCGTCTTTGTACATCTGAAAACCAGCTAACTCTGGAAAGACTTAGAATTGGGGTTGCGGTCTGAATCTCCCTTTGAATTGGTAATTTGGTTACCCGGTTGGCTACATAGTCAGGATCGAGACTTGGTAATTGACAGATTGAAATTACGTGAGTTTACATGTGGATTTCATGGCTCATCATTTTCTGAAGCTTAACGCACACCCTGATAACCCTTTATAAACGTAATTTGAAGTCAATTTTGGACTTCCGTTGTCCATCACTTTAATGAACACTGTGGGAGGACTGTGAGTCGGTCAAGGATTGGACCCTCAGTGGCCTCAGGGGGGCAGCAGTGTTCCAGGGGCCTTGGTTGGCGCTCTCTTCCCCCCCCCCCCCTCCTCCGCTCTGACTCTCCCTGCCGGGCCTTTTAGAGAGTCTTATACACCTGGCTGCTCCAAAGCGAGGCGGGGAATAGTGTGTAGGAGACGCCCCACAGCAGGTAGTAGACTGAGCACACGGACTGGAGGGAGCAGAACACCATGATGACACCTGCAATGACACATATATATTTAAAAAAAATAATACATAAAAACACAGGCTGTGGCATTAGAATCCTCTTTGGTTCACTTTGGTTAGCCTCGCAAATAAAACAAAACTCCAAAGTTGTCCGTCTTATCTTGAACAATTTCAACATAGTTGAAAGAGTTCAATTAGTATTAGAAATGGCTGCCAAAAGTAAAACCTATAACCCTATAACTATTGCTAGGGGGCCTAAGACAGCCTTTGTCTAGACTCTTGTGTCTGTATGTGTTTTTTATGTCCTCTGTTTTTATGTTTTGTTGTTTCTTACTATGTGATGGTCTTATTTTACTCCTGTGCACCACTTTGTGACTTTGTCTGTGAAAGGTGCAATATAAATAAACTTTACTTACTTTACTTACGTCTGTGTTTAACACCAAGGTTTTGAGCAGTGATGGAGGTTATAGCGCGGTCGTATGACATCATCACCGGGGCGAGTGCTCTCATTGGAAACACGACCCACTGAAGTACTTCAGATGTTAATCTCCAGACTGATTTCTGAGACTAGGGTGCCGCCACCAAGTGCAAAGGTTAGAGCCCTATGCTATCTGTATTACAGGCCAAGTTCGTAAAAACAAACCTTTCATGTCTTCGTCCATCTGTCTAATGAGTTTAAACTGCACTGCAAATATTCTACATGTATCTACTGTATAACAAAACCACCCAAAACAAACTAACTAAACTCAAACCCCTGATCGCCATCGGCGTTACCTCCTGCATAGACGGCCTTCTTCCAGGGCTGAGACTCCAGCACCCTGTCGTGGGGGTACAAGGTCTGGCTGACCATGAAGAGGATCAGAGCGACCGCGGTGGTCCTCAGCACCGCCGTGTTGCCCCCCGACAGCAGGGAGGCGCTGGCCAAGATGGCAGAGGAGTAGACGCAGGGCAGGCCACGGTACATAAACGGGATCCCTGCAACACACACACACACACACACAGAAATAAATTAACTGAGGGAATGAGTTTCGAGCCTCAAACGAGGGTTGAGTTATGGTTAATTCAGGACATAAGGACACAAGGGTTGGTTTGGGTTGAATTGATGGGATAGAATAAGTTAATTTGTGTGTTATATTGCATTGCGTTCAGCTGAGAAGGTAAACAGGAGACAAAAATAAAGTTTTATGTTACGTTCATGATTTATTTAGAGTGACTACATTCTATGCATATTCTGTGGCCTTCTTTTGAGACACTAATGAGTCATTCCATACAGGAGGCCAAATCCAGCTAAATATTTGATGTGGTTTTGGTTTACCACAAAGTATTAACACTCAGAAGGGGTCAAGCTTCCAAACAGAATGAACTAAAGACTAAATAAGAAATACTTAAATTATAAAAGGGTTGAAATTCAAATATCAATGTATTAACTAACCAACTTCATCTCCTCTGTCTACCTCCAATGAAATCCATGTCATTTAATCTAATTTAACTGTGAATCTTTTCACTGTAAATACTGTAAATATTGTAAATATTCTGATCCCTCCAATTCTGATCCCTCCAATTTGTGTTATTTGTTTTGTTCTTTTGCACATTCCGCTAAGCATCGACATTTCATTTCACTGCATATCCTGTAGGTGTATGTGACAAATAAATATCTTGAACCTTGAATCATGCTTTTTTTGGGATTGGAATATTTGCAAACCACTGCCGTACCGCTTGCATAGAAGCAGACGCGCACGAACACGGACAGCCCGTAGCAGATGCACAGAACGTTGTCCATCAGGTGAGGCGTCCTCAGCAGCAGAGAGGTAGCGATGCCAAAGGTGGTGTAGTCGGCAAAATCGTCCAGCTTAGCACCTGGGGGACAAACAAAGACCCAAAATAGATATCAGGTGACACGGTCAACATAAATGAGACTTTTGTGATAGATTCATCTTGTGCCATACGGCATTCGTCAGACACACAAACAGACAATTACGATACCAACAACCACTACAACACAACAGCACCAGCAACCAACAACAACAACACCTCAACAAGGTCACAGACTTTATACACAACATATCACCAAAGTGATCCGCATATTATAAGGTCAGGTGAGGATCCTCACACAGAGGTTCAGTTAAACTTGTTTCCCAGTTTGTTTCCGCAATGCAATGCTGAATAAACCTGTGTGCCCTGTGGTACCACAGTGATATATTGCTGCCTCTCCTTCAACAAATGTACTCTTTGTAAGTCGCTTTGGATAAAAGCGTCTGCCAAATGCCCTAAATGTAAATGTAAATGTAAATGCTTGGAGTCGGCACACCCTATACATCCATCCCTATAAAAGGTGGATGTCGCTCACACAGTCGCCCAGTGGAATTTCCTAGCGTCAGCCAAACTGAGCAAACAACATTCCCAAATGTTATCGTGTCAGGATTGGGGGGGAGGGTGTGAGGCGTGATGTTGTTGATTTTTGTGGGTGGATCACGAGGATGAGGTGATTCAAGTTCACGGCAATAAAAAATACAAAACACTGCTGTGGAATTCCACCTCCCAGGGTGAGCTATTCGAGCGATGCGAGATATGCCGCGGACCCCAGGGCAGCGGGCTCAGGTGGACAATCGGACGCTGATCCCGGGGACTTAGGTCGCTTGGTCGGAAAAGCGATTGTTCAATTGACAATTGAAAAAAATACAAATATGGAGGGGAGGGGCCAGAGGTGGGCCAGGAAAAACACTGTGGGGACACAAAGGGGCCTATTGTCAACACACCTGCTGGGAGCTATTTTTAGCCACTGAGTTGTTATAACGGAATATATATAACTTTATGACATATCACAAATCAATTCGAGACTGTGGTGCATTGCGGGTGCTTGAATGACACAGAAGCCTATATGGAAATCTTTTAATTGTTTCCCATTTCAAGGATTTAGAAATGCAGTCATTTCGTAATCCCAGTGTACCAGTAGCAGTCCCATGCTACACGGCACCTGCCACCTCCTCCACACAGGTGGAGATGTTGAATAATCTGGTTTATTGCAAAGTTTGTAGAATGACTGTTGACAGGGCAGGTGGAACAATGCTAGCATACATTGTTTTATGAGTGTGTGTGTGTGGTGATGGTGCACTGAATAGTTAATGCAGCTCGGGTGTCCAGCCTCACCAATCCCCAGACTCTAACTCAGGGCCAGGTGAGGCCCTGAGCAGGTAGTCGGTAATTTATTGTATTTTAAGATTTGTACTCCATTATAAATGCAATCTACCACATGTGGTAATGTACAGTTGATTCTGTTAGGGCTTTCGGTCCAATAAGGGTCCGTTCGTGTTTAAAAAACGGTTTGAAGTAGCAGTACTACAAAGTCTATGGCTCTTCACTGAGTGCTTTGTTTGCTACGCTAAAACAATGATGAAAGGCCACTTTCACGTAGAAACCCAGCCTCTTTCCCTAATGATGAGCTGCATAATACCTTTATTACAAGAAGGACTATCACACAGATATAAAAGGGATGTTGTTTATATCGAATATTTGTGAGAGAAAGAAGAGAAAGACATTTTAACGACAAGCCTAGTGGCCAGTCATGGGTTATTTCAAGGCTGTGTCCTCCGTGTTTCCCTGCCAGTTGGATCACGGGCAACTTAGTTGTGGTGCGGGACGAGCTACTAAGTAAAACAGCCCACTCACCCAGTGCCGAGCAAGCATCCAGTCGCCTGGCAACCGCTCCGTCTGCCAAGTCCAGCAGATAGCCAATCAAAACCAGCCAGCATGCTAAATGGTGGTGTCTGAGGAGTCGAAGAAGAAGAAGAAGTAGAAATATAAAGGTCAAATCAGCATTTATAACTTATCTGAAAATAATCTTGTTGTGTATCCAATATGGCCGCCAAACCTAACTTATTTAGAACTTATCTGAAAATAATCTTGTTGTGTATCCAATATGGCCGCCAAACACAACTATCTACACTAGTATAATATAGGATGATGGATGTTAGGAATACTATTCTTCGTAGGTTGGAGTTAGGGTTAGGTGAAACAATTTACCAATCGGACAAGACGTTAAAGAAATCTATTTGTGGTGTGACATGACTCAACAAAGTGGGAAGTTCTTATGACACTCTGACTACTGTGTCCAAAAATGTGACTTGACTGCTCCCTCTAAATTATTAGACGAAGAGTAAACAACAAATTTGACAAATAGTATTTTGACTTTGCCAGTAGAATTCCACACGGCGTGTTTGGTTGCTGCGGTTACCCGTTGAGGCTGCACAGGATGGAGGTCATGCCCATCAGCATGTTAGCCACTGAGATGGCGTTGGCTGCATTCCTCCGGAGGAACTCCTTCACGGGCAGTCCTCTGGCCTGCTCGCTCAGAAAGAGCTTATTGATGCGCTGGAAGAAACCTGACACCCCCACACACGGCGGCGGGAAGTCAGCAGGAGTCTGTGTCACACTGATGCTCGCTGCTTCCGGCAGCACATGACGACAACACAAAACTAGCTTCACCCTGATGACCTTACTGAAGCTGCCCTTTCACGACCAGGCTCTTCTGGGCGATAGAAAAGAACCAGTCGTTTGGATAACGTGGTTAAATAGCTTGTCTTTACCACCAAAATAATATTATTTAAATTGTTAAATTTAAATAATAAATCATAAAAAACACTGAAAGTAGACACTGAAAGTAGTAAACTTGGAAAATATCAACAGCAAAAGAGTAGTAAAACAGAAATACTCAAGTGAAACATTTACAACATTTACAGGGAATCTCTAAGACTAGATTAGGCAAGATAAGTCATGTTATGTTTAAGCATTTGCAACTACACTTTACTTCAAAATGGATTCTTTCCCAGAGAAAGAAACATCACTTACCAAGACGCATGTTTATTGGACGGACACCAACCTTACGATACACTAATCCATTTTTTCAGAATGACACTAAAACGTAGGCAGTTGTTACATTCATTCATTCAGTCAGGTGTAGTCAGCCTCAGTCATGCAACATTTGTGATTTGTGAAGGCGAACATGTTTAATGTGCCAATGTTTACACAACAGTTATATATATATATTGGCAAATGTCCCAGATAAACTGGTAGAACAGCATGCAGTATACCTCAACATGCAAACATTGGCAATGTCGAACAACCATCCAATTTTTACTTAATGGCCGTCAATTGTCTTAATGCACTCATACTTTCAGTGTCAGTGGACGGCTCCACACAGGTTCTCGTGTGCTACGGTGGTTGTGAGTTGCACCCACTGCAGTATTCACACATAAGTGACCTGGTGCAAGGACATTGCCGTCAATCAGGCATAACTGTTATTACATACAACACGCTGTAATTTTGGGTTTGTGCGTATTGTGACTAAAAATAAGAATACAAATATATGTGTGTGTGTGTGTGTGTGTGTGTGTGTGTGTGTGTGTGTGTGTGTGTGTGTGTGTGTGTGTGTGTGTGTGTGTGTGTGTGTGTGTGTATGTTTGTGTGCATGCGTGCATGAATTACCTAATCAAGTGCTTCAAGAGTTTTGTCCTCATAAATAGGCCTCAAGGTCTCCATTTTGGGAGCTTAGTGAATTTATCATATTTTCAAGGTCACATTGTGACGAAAGGTTGGAAAACTTATACTGAGAACTTCGAGCATAACAATGTAATTGAGTAACAGGTCAAACCTATTGGTTAGGCCATATTCATCAAACTCAACAAGTTGGAATGACTGTAAGTGGCCCTCGAATCTGAAACCAAGCAAAACCTGGGCTGACACTGAGCTGGGAGGAACGTTTGGAATTCATGTCTCCTACCGGCTTGACTCTATAGCCTCATGTATGCATTTTGATTTTTGCAACTGTACAAATAATCTGTAGCTTCTACTTGAGGGAACACATACTGTATGCTGCAGTAGTAAAGCCTGAAGAATCTAAACCAATAAGCTAACGTCTATCTACGAAAAGGGTGAAAGTCATGTTCCTACTATTATGCTTTTCACCCTGAACTTCCTGTGATTCCCAAGCCGGGCGAGTGAAAGAGACTCTTCATCTGAAAGAGAACAGTGCATGAGACACAGCAAAGAGCCAACAATATCTGACACTTGATAGCATGCATTTATTTTTTTGGTTTGTCATTTTAATATCAACTAGGGCCCTGGGCGTTGCAGATGTCATTTCACTTACACGCTGCATTTACATGCCTCTTATGATAGACACGTACACCAAAATATTATGACTCTATGCCTTGATTCATATGGTGTGTAGGCCTACTGATACTTAAGTTGAGTTTCATGTTTTCTGTAAAGCTTTATTCGCAGGCTAAATGGCGTCAGCTAAATCACATTGCCGGTAGATACACTTCCTTGGCCACTAAGGGGACTGAAGCCATAACCAGACGCACTGACATTTTAAAGGTGTCCTTAGGCTATGTCTAGAATGCTGCCTAATGGCATTATGATTGCCACTAATGTATACTATCAAAACAACCCAAACATGTTTAAGCATAACAATGTCGAAGATAAGCTACCTGCCTTTGAGTGAGTGCTTCTGTCTATTCATGTGACTGAACACTTAACAAAATGTACTCCGTCGTAGACTAGGCCTGCAATCATTTACCATGTTTGCATATGCATCTGTCCTCATTTGACCATCAACGTCCCTGAGCTGATGAGATGAAGGGTTTTTTGTGCCAAGTTTGATGAGAGCCAACCTAGCCTATTATCTCTGGTAATATCCACAGCCTATACATAGAGCTGCGAGGTAGAGCTGACAGTATTCAGATGTTGTCTTGCATATGGCTACACAACACCACAACACTGTCCGCTCTATCGGAGCTCAGGCTTAGACGGTAACCAGAGACACACTGTAACTGTAGCTGTAAAGTAGCTACATGTGTACAGTCACCATAGGTGTAGTAGGTCTGCCCTATAGGCTATATATAGGTGTAGCGGATGAGATTGGGAAACACATAATCACATACCGGAGGATGGCGTCAGCATGATCATGATTTTCAATCGGGTGGTCCACAGCAGCTAAAAATAAATAATGACAAGAATAATAAGGCTTTATTCAAAATCTGAACACCACATGACGATATAAGGCCTTGTCGACGGTTTGAGATTGATGAAAGACTGTATCCCTTTGTAATTAAATATAATTAAATTAAAAATTTAATTACATGATATAGCCTTGATATATGATACAAAAGCCTCTAGTCTATATCCGTATAGCCTATTTATAGTCTAGCATTAGGATTGAGACTATTCTAGGTTAACAATGGTAATCTATATAGATTCACGGATATCAATCGCAGGCCTGTTAACAAATGGAAGCCTGCGCAATGCGACTGCGTCACAATAAAAAAATGATCTTCATTTGCAAAGATCTTCGCCAATAATACTCTGCTACGTCTATCACATCGATTACACCTCGTGATTCAAATGATATCACAATATACACCAGGAAATTAATGTCATTATGAATTACCTTCAAACACCTCCAAAAGACAAAGGAATATTCGTACAAAATCAATGGACGGCGGCGTTAAATCGTTGCAGGCTCAAAGCTAGACAGGTGTATATATATCAGTACACGTTATGTTTGCGCGTATCATTTAACACTAACACTGCTCTACGCTCAGCCGCAACACTCGTCAGGAGATTGTCCTCAGCGCGCCCCTTTTAAGCTCCACGGCGCGGCCCCAACACTCGCGATGTGACGCGACTCGACGCGCTCTCGGCGTGTTGGCGGGAGATAATACAACCGTGCGCGTGGACTGATGGGGGGTGGGGGGGTGTTGAAAGCAAGGTAAGGGGCACTACATCTGGAGTTGGCACCACACTGCCCCGAACCCCGTGTAAATGGATGACATGGATGAAGGATGCGGAGGGATGCAAATCCCCCAATAAAGAAACATCAAGCCGTGTGTCACGTGGTCCATTATCGTGCTCATTTGCATTGCATGACTCAACTGAACTGAGGTGAACCTCACCATTGGTTCCCATGTGTGTGTAAATTGCCCTCCGTTACGCGACGTCTACCGCCTTTCGCTTTGTATCAGCCTCCCAATGCACACGGATGGGAGGCGTTGCCAAGCGCGATGGCAACGATGACGCAGCTGCAGCGCCTCCTGCGGTGTCTCTGTGAATCATCACGCTGCTCGTAACCACCATACATATATACACTCGTCGTAATAGGCCTATATGTTGTGCAATAAAACGGTCTATACGTTTTGATACGTTTTTAATTAATTGATGGATTGATATGGACGATATTGGCTTAGAGACATGCGTGTTTGTAATTGTGGTCTATCTTGGGTCTACTGCTCAAGAAAACTAAATCACCATCGTTTTTTTAAACTATATAGTAAACACATAATTATGTCAACATGGTTCACATATTTCTGCTTCGTAAGCCCGAATCCCTGATAACAACCTAAGCCTAGGTCATATCTTTTGGAAACACATTGACTAGCTATTAGATTACATTAACCAGAAATTCAGAGATCATAAAAGCCTACTCTAGCTCAAGCAACTTAACCCAGTTAATATACACCCATGCTCCCTAATTTGAAGTCTCCTGCGAAGTCTTCTGAACTAATGTTCCACACAATGTTTCCACCCTGGAAGATATCAGTAACTATGTGTGTAATGCTACTTACGGTATGTCTGCTTTTCCACTAAATATAGTTTTAAGCATTTCTTAGACCAAGGAGGTTTTACATGATAATAATATTTACGTTATAGTAATATAGGTTGAGAATAACATTAATATGCCGATAATCCCTGATGCACTGATGTGGAGTTTTCAAGACAATGTCATCTTTTATGCACATTCTCTACATGGAAATCCTCTAATTGTGTGTGTGCATGTGTGTGTGTGTGTGTGTGTGTGTGTGTTTCAAGTTTCAAGTATTTTATTGTCACTATGAATATAAATTCTCTGTAAAATAAGTAAATGAAATATAAAATGAAATGGAATATACAGCAAAAATATCCAGGTGAGCAATACACATATAAATCAATGTACTAAAATATACATTGTTATATGCTGACATTCACAGAATGTCACAGAATACCTTCTCAGACAGTCAACACAACACTAGCACCAGCAGTTGGCACCAGGACTAGCACTAACACCAGTACTAGCACCAGGACTAGCACTAACACCAGTACTAGCACCAGCACTAGCAGTAACACTAGCACCAGGACCAGCACTAGCAGTAACACCAGCACAGCACTAGCACCAACACTTAGCACTGCTACCAGCACTAGCTCCAGCAGTAACAACTTATCACCAGGACTAGCACTAGCAGTAACACTTAGCACTAGCATTAGACATTGATGCCGAACTTGTTCAGCAGCCTGATGGCCTGACTGTGGAAGCTGTCTCTGAGTCTGCTCGTCACTTGATACTGCGGTATCGCCTGCCTGACGGTAGAAGTGTGTACAGTTCGTGGCTGGGGTGGTTATTGTCTTTAATAATCCGTTTGGCCTTGGCCACGCACCGCCTGGTGTATATATCCAGGAGGGAGGGAAGCTCACCTCCAACGATGTACTGGGCCGTCCGCACCACCCTCTGTAGTGTTCTACGCTCCAGTGCGGTGCAGTCGTATCAAACTAAACAACTGCTTGGATGTGGTGGCTGAATGTTTGGCTTTGGAACAGTATTTGTATTTGTTTTATACTAAAACTACTATCGTTCACACCACTTACCTCAATGCCATCTAGTGGTGATGATTTGTCTCTCATGAAGTAGGGGTGCTCGGACCATGGATTTAGGAGTATGAGTGTATGTGTTGATGGCTGATTTAACATGTGAGCCTTGATGAGACAATGCACCACAGGTGTGTGCACCAGCCCCACCCAGCTCCTGACTAATCAGCCAGGGCCAGGTGAGGCTGCTCAAACCAGCCACCTAACACAAACACTCCACTGCCTATTCAGATATATTTAGGCTCACACACATAATCACAATCACCATAATGTGACTGATTCAATTTATCAACAAAGGCACGACTTGAGGAATGAGAAATTAGTTCTGGAATTATAGATAAATGCCAAACTTTAAATCATGATGGGTAATATAGCAATGAAGATGCAACATGTTTTGATGGATGAAGAATGAATTCCTATTTCCCTGTAGGCCTGCGTCACCGCTTCTATGGGAACCTGAGAGTCTTGGGATGCATTTGTGTAATTCGGAACACAATGGACACTCTGTCTGTGTCAATGACAATGGGTGGACTGCTCTCACGTGGATGGGCTGGGAAAGGCTGTGGCTATTGTTGTGAGTTGTGGATGTATTAATCTCGGCTAAGTCACTGTGAGCGCTGACTCACTGGATCTTGACAAGACAAGAGGCAAGAGGACGGGATAAGAAGAGGATAAGCCGATTTGGGGTTGGGAGGTGGAGAGGGGACAGGGGTCAGACATGTCAGGGGTGAGTGAGCATGGCGTTCCACGGGGGGGGGAGGGGCCGCATATGCGGTCTCTCTCTTTCTCTCTCTCACACACACACACACACACACACACACACACACACACACACACACACACACACACACACACAAACACCTAATCCTGAATGGCAGATTGACAAACAACAACAATAAAGCAGTCTGTCGGCTCAACTCGGCCACAGAGTGATTTGCAATTTATATAGTAGAAGTGATGTTTCTGATTTGACTTAGTAATGCTGTAGTGATAACGTGTACTCCATATTAGGCGGACGTAAAGTATACAACATTTTATATTTTCTCAATATTGGCTTAAAAAGGCCTTACTAACCCAGGTTCAGACAGTTTGGTATGACATGGGTCATCTACCATATAGCATTGACAACTATCACTCTTCCATGTATTGTCCGACATTTTCATGGTATGTCTAATATCGGCCAAACGGGGGTCGAAATAATGGCGAGATTTTGTATTCTTGGAGTACAACAAAGTGGGAAATTAATTTAACTCTTACATGACAGGATGGCCGTCCGGGGGAAAGGGAAGGGTGCATCTCCACGTGAGGCCCTGGTGTCCTTGCTTCTCGGGCTGGCTGCCTGGGAGATAGGGACGGGAGCGTCTCCACGTGCAGTTTTTCTCCAACTAATGAATGATGCTAAAGGCAACAGTGGCGAAATTTGGAAAAGTATCAACAGTTTAATAGGGAGAGCTCAACATCACACTGGGGATATCCAGCTCATAGTTCAGGGCAAGACAATAGATGACGATGCAAAAATTGCCTCCATTTTTTATTCCTTTTTTATCGATTCTGTTCAGGAATTTGGAAATAATTTTAAACATAGGGAACAATGTATTAACTTGAATGTTGTGGGACAGGGTTTTGACCTAGTCACAGTCACTGAAGAGGAAGTAAAGAAAGTGATTTGCTCCCTAAGAAACTCAAAAAGCAAAGAGCTCCATTTTTGTTTCATCTGACCACAGAACTTTCCTCTAGAAGACCTTTTCTTTGTCCATGTGATCAGCAGCAAACTTCAGTCGAGCCTTAAGGTGCCGCTTCTGGAGCAAGGGCTTCCTTCTTGCACGGCAGAGAGACCGCATATGCGGCCCCTCCCCCCCCCGTGGAACGCCATGCTCACTCACCCCTGACATGTCTGACCCCTGTCCCCTCTCCACCTCCCAACCCCAAATCGGCTTATCCTTCTTGCACAGCCCATGGCGATGTAAAACACACTTGACTGTGGACACTGACACCTGTGTTCCAGCAGCTTCTAATGGACCTTTCCCTACTCAAGCGGCAAGCCCCGCCCCCCCTAGTTACTGTTGCTATGTCCCCCAAGTAGGCCTGTCACGATAACACATTTTGCTGGACGATAAATTGTCCCAGAAATTATTGCGACAAGCGATAATATTGCCGCTTTGAGACCATTTTCAACTAATATAATGATAATGGCATAATAATGCAAGTAGGCCTACACCCTTTCAAAGATCAATAAACTTTAATAAACAACAGAGACCATGCGTCTGACTAGTGACTGACACGACACGAGGGTTTACTCCTCATTACGCTAAGGAAGCGACGGGGGGGGGGTCAGTCGAGACCGATGCACCGGAGTGAAAACTCTTGTCATCCAGTCTTTTTGATAGAGAGAGAGACGAGGAAAACAAACAAGCATGCAAATGGAAATTATCGCGGCCGGCGAAATTATCGAGCTCATTTTAATTTATCATGCGATTAATTGATTTATTGCTTATCGCGGCAGGCCTACCCCCAAGCTTTCCCACACGCTCTACAGCATGTTAGTAATGTCCACTGAACAACGCCCCCCTGATAGTGATTCTCTCTCAAGGATTCCTGACAATATCGCTGTATGTTATTTGCTAAATGCCGCTACTTTATCTAAGAGAGTTCTACAGAAAGGACTGAACTATTTGACACAAGGATATATCCATGACATTTGGATTTCGGACGGAGCAGACGACAACATAAAACTTGATGCTAAGTGTTGGTGATCTATGAGGAAGACACAAACGCCTCACAAACTCCACATTGAAATTTGTCGGGAAAAAATCGTGGAGTCCTACTGCTCATGTAAAGCAGGGTGAGTACGTTAGTGATGTGTTTACAATGAAAATAAGCCTAAGATCTGCTAACTACTAGCTACAATGGGCTACTGTGAACTTTCAGTGTTTTAAGTACATCATAAAAACCACTGCGTTGGGTCTGTCAGTTATTTACACCTGTAAATAACTGACAGACCCAAAATGACACAAAAATGTCAGACCCACTTGGATCACATCCAGTCAATGCTTTGAGGGTTGTGCTTGACTTATAGTCACTATAAAGCTGACTCTGTAAAGCCAGTGCAGATGGCACCTGGGTCTTACATTCAGTACCATCAATAATGACTCAAGTAGAAGGAAATTATTTTCTAAAGTTTTCAGGCATGTTTTTAATAATAATGTCTCTATGAGGCCATATGTAGTTGTCCAAATTTAAAATACATAAGCTCTATTCATGTATTAAAAACAAGTCCTGCAGACTGCATGGATGTGGGACAAGCTTTGTTTGTGGGACATCATGGCGGTTCTGTTGCAAGGGGTGTGGTCTTAAGAAATCAGGCAATCTTATTGGTTATTATTCTCCATGTGACTGACAGTGTGGAAAGGTCCATTCATTGCAGACCTGCTTTTTGGTGGTTCTCGATTGACTCTTGACCATCCTGACCAATTTTCTCTCAGCAGCAGGTGATAGCTTGCGTTTTCTTCCTGATCGTGGCAGTGACACAACTGTTCCATGCACTTTATACTTACGAATTGTTTGCACAGTTGATCTCGGGACCTGTAGCTGCTTTGAAATTGCTCCAAGTTACTTTCCTGACTTGTTCAAGTCAATGATCCGCTTTTTCAGATCCGTGCTGAGCTCCTTTGACTTCCCCATTGTAGTGTTTGTGTCTGAGTCTCATGATCGTATCAAATGAGTCATATTTAAATGGGCTCAGAGAAGTCACCAGCTGTAGTCAATCAGAATCACTCACAAGAAGTCAAGTTACATTTTCTTTACAAGTATATAAACTTTTGACCACAACTGTATATCTCTGCTTCCTAAGTTGACTTGTTGTGTCTGTCTTGTGTCTGTTGTGCCCATCCCATCATATATGCTCTATGTATCTGAATAAACTTTTAATCATTCCGGGTGATGCTGCCTTCACACATTGTCACATTGATTCCCGAGCTCGCTGCTTTGCTACAGACAATCCAGAACCTGAACCTGAAAATGAACCTGATCTCCAGCTACAGTAGATGACCGCTCGAAACTGCGCATAACAATTATATACAGATCCTTTCCAAAAAAATTGAATATCATGGAAAAGTTAGTTTTTTCCATGATTCCATTCAAAGAGTGAAACTTTCATAGATTATAGATTCATTATACACAAAGTGAAATATTTCTAGCCTTAATTTGTTTCATTTTTCATAATTTTGGCTTACAGCTCCAGAAACCCCAAAACAGTATTTCAAGAAATTAGAATAATGTGAAGAAAATCAGTATTTACTTACTCAGTTATTTCAGAGAATGAACGTTTTAGACTGAGTGTCACACTCTAATTATCTAATTAACTCAAAATACCTGCAAAGTTGTCCTATGTCGTTAAATTGTATCTCAGTTTGGTTCAGTATGGGGAAGACTGCAGACTTGTCCAATTGTCATTGACACCCTCCACAAGGAGGGTAAGCCACAAAGGGTCATCGCTAAGGAGGCTGGCTGTTCACAGAGTGCAAGCATATCAATATAAAGTTTAGTGGAAGGGAAAAATGGCAGGAGAAGGTGCACAAGCAAAAGGGATGACCGTGGGCTTCACCGGATTGTCAAGCAGACGATTAAAAAATTTGGCAGAGATTCAGAGAGAGTGGACTGAGTCAGTGCTTCAAAAACCACCACATACAGACATATCCAGGACATGGCCTACAACTGTCGGATTCCTCGAGTCAAGCCACTCCTGAACCTGAGACAACGTCGGAAGCGTCTCACCTGGGCTGACTAGAAGAAGGACTGGACTGTTGCTCAGTGGTCCAATGCCCTCTTTTCAGATGAGAGTAAAGTCTGTATTTCATTTGGAAATCAAGGCCCCAGGGTCTGGAGGAAGACTGGAGAGGCACAGAAGCCAAGCTGCTTGAGGTCCAGTGTGAAGTTTCCACAGTCAGTGATGATTTGGGGAGCCATGTCAAGTGCTGGTGTTGGTCCACTGTGCTTTCTCAAGTCCAAGGTATCACTGCAGCTGTCTACCAGGACATTTTAGAGCACTTCATGATTCCTTCGGCTGAGAACCTTTGTGCCCATACTGCCAGAACAACCAATACCTGCTTTAATAACCATGTTGTAACAGTGCTCGATTGGCCAGCAAACTCACCTAACCTGAACCCCATAGAGAATCTATGGGGTATTGTCAAGAGGAACATGAGACAACAACACAGAGGAGCTGAAGGCTGGCATCAAGGCAACCTGGGCTTCCATAACTCCAGAGCAATGCCACAGGCTGATGGCCTCCATGCCACAGCGCATCGAGGCAGTAATTAAAGCAAAAGGATTCCCGACCAAGTATTGAGTGCAGGCATGAACATAACTTTCCAGAAGATCGACATTTCTGTTTTGAAAATAGTTCTTTGATTGGTTTTATGTGATATTTAATTTCTTAAATTACTGTTTTGGGGGTTTTTATGAGCTGGAAGCCAAACCTATGCAAAGTTAAACAAATAAATACTTGAAATATTTTACTTTGTGTTCAATGAATCTATAATCTAGGAAAGTTTCACTTTTTTAAAGGAATAATGAAAAATAACTAACTTTTCCATGATATTCAAATTTTTTGGAATGGATCTGGATATAATAATAATAATAATAATAATACATAGGACTTATATAGCGCTTTTCTAGGTACTCAGACGCTTCACAATAAACAAATAAACATATAACATAAATGTACACAGATACAGAAACAAATACAAATATAGAGGTTACAGAGTGAAAGAGAATGGTGGAGGTGGAAGTCAGATATTGTAGGCTTTCTACAAAAGGTGGGTTTTGAGTTGGTTTTTAAAAGAAGTGAGTGTGTCAGAGTTTCTATTTATCCACAATGGAGAACCCACTCAGACACCCACCTCACATAATCACTTTCAAAAGTATAGAAATACTTTTATTTATTGAATACTGAAACGGAGATGGGAGTGTAAAAAAGACAAGAGATAATAATTAGCACATGAATTTTGTTTTTAATTAAGAAACACCAAAAAAAAAGAAAAGAAAGGGGAGGGGTTCTTTAAACACTGGGAATGAAACAGTCTGTAAGACACTATTTCAACTGGTACAATTTCCGTCGCTGGCCTCCGTGATACGTTACTTCCACATTTTTTGGCCTGTCATTCAGAAGTAAAACACCAACATGAGTAGTGAACACTTTTAAAAATGGAGAGAAAAAACCAACAACTAACGCTGTTCATTATTGAAAATGTACCCCAACAAAAATAAAAATCGGAAACAGTTCATGAATAATTGCTCGTTCAAATCACGTGACGTAGCTAGAAAAAAAAGTTACGTTGGGGCACGCCATTTTGTACAGTGCATATAAGGACATCCAGTTGTGAATTCATACACCCCACACCGTATTTATAGTCCCCTCAACGTGTGGGGATCTCTGGCCTACATTTTAACCTGCTTTACAGCAACGCTTTACCCCCCCACACACAATATGGTTCCTTTCTTGTATGCGTGCAACATCATGCTAAGACTGACACTGACGTGAGGCCAGCCGTGGTGTTCTTCAGGAGACACAGGTGGAGGATCAACAGAGGCCATGCTATAACATGGTGGGAGAATCCCAGTCAGGGACTACGGGTGGAGAACGTGTTTTTTACTTTTAACAAGAAAAAATGGGGGAGGAAGGGAGGGGGATGTGGGAGGCAAAATACAATAACCAAAAAGAAAAGACAGTAAAAGTATTGCTTTAAAAAGTGGTATCAAGCCAAGCAAAACATTTTAATGTGGAAAGGAAAAGAAAAAAGAAATGAATGAAATAAACAATAAATTATGAAGCGACTGTGAGTTAAACGATAGTGCTATTTTTTGTTTTTTTGATTATGAATACAAACATTTTTAAGCGTACAAAAGAAAAGTGACATGGTCTGTAATGGCCGAGGTGAACATTGTAGTGATGATTGATTTGTCATGTGATCAACTTGGGGCGAGTGAGCATGGCGTTCCACGGGGAGAGGGAGGGGCCATATGCATATGCGGTCTCTCTCACACACACACACACACACACACACACATACACAGATCCTACAGTACAACTAGAAACACTTTGAGGCATTTTTGCTTTAGACCTTTTTGTTTTGATATTGGTAATAATGATACACACAAACACACACACGCACGCACATGCAAATTCAGTATGTCATTCATAGATCAACTCACATGGACAAACATTCACACGTTCTAGAATGTATAGATACAAATATATGTGATACAAATGTGTACTTATTCCATCAGCCAACGTGATGGAATATACCGACGTGAAAAAGTCACCTACGTACGCCCGACGTGGATCCACCACGACAAAAACTGAAACTGAAAAGACATCTGTGGTTGTGTGGGAGGGTACAATAGCACCAACGTTTCCCCTGTGCCTTTCTTGACAGAAAGAGCAAAAGAAAAAGACCGAAAACGTAAGACACCAGTACAAGCGAAGCAACGCGTTGACACCGAATCCCCGCCCCCCCACCCGCTGCCCCGGCCCCTTCCGCTCGACGGTGTACCACGTGTCGTGTTCCCCGCGTGTCGACCTGAGTTGTGTTCGATGAAAGCCCGCCATGGCTGTGACCGGCCGTCCCCTCTCCCGACGATCGTGCAGAAGACCGTAAAAAAAAGTGTGCTCACCCCCCCGCCCCCAAAAAGAAATATATAATACGGTATCGGCTAGAAAAGTGAAGAAGACAGTTAAGGCCTAATGGTCTTAAAGTTGACACACTGAGACCTCGAAAGTCGAAAGAAAACAGAGAAAATAGAAAGTGACCTGGACACACACAGCTGTTAGAGCTCCCCAAAAAACTCTATAGAATGGTCGTCTCCAGGAAAATTAGAAGAGCAGTCAGTTGTGGTTAGTTTGCATGTTTTTTTACTACTTTTGTTTTACCCCCCCCCCTCCCCCCAACAAATATAATATATATATTCATATGCATATAAATAAAACAAATTCAGTGCTGTAAAAACATCTCCAACATCTCCATACGATCTGACCCTTCGTAGAAGACCTAAACGCTCTGTACTCTGCTGGCACCTAACGCTACTGCCGCCGGGGGAAGACGTAAACGGTAAACGGTTCTGCCTTTCCTGTGTTAATAGTCCTTCATGGAGAATAGAACACAGAGGAAGAGAAGACTTGTTAATACGAGTGAAACGCTATCTCTTTTTTTCTTCGTTTTTTTTGGTTTAAATGCAGACAGAGAGAAGAATCCGTGTTGTTCTTTGTGTGTGTGTGTGTGTGTGTGTGTGTGTCACAGTATGTGTGTGTCCGAGTGTGTGTGTGTGTTTGTGTGTTTTTGGTAGCAGCACAGCACCGAGTGTGTAACAGGTTCTACATGAGTTGTTTGCTCTCTGCATCCCCCCGCCCCCCACCCCCCCTCTCTCTCTTCATCCATCACTCGTCCTCTCTCTGCAGCGTTTGCTTGTGTGTGTGTGTGTGTCTTCGAGAGTGTGTGTGTGTGGGGAGGAGTGTGACATCATCACTCTATAGTCTCTGGGTGTGTGCATGTGTGTCTGTGTCTGTGTGTGTGTGTGTGTGTGCGTGCGTGCACACCGCCGTCTACGAGGTGCACGGGCGCACGTTGATGCCGTGCGCGGCATGCGCCTGCAGGTCGATGGCCTGAGCCGGCTGCAGAGAGAGGACGAGTGATGGATGAAGAGCGAGGGGGGGGGGGGGGGCGGGGGGATGCAGAGAGCAAACAACTCATGTAGAACCTGTTACACACTCGGTGCTGTGCTGCTAGGCCTACTCCCTGGTAGGATTGCTTCTGTGACTACCACCTGATAAAATAACACATTGATGCACGCCATATGAACAGTGAGACATGTGCCTATTCAAAGCTCTCCTTTCAAACACACATTGATGAACCATTGTTATACGGCAGGCCTACATCATCAGCGTTACATTTGTCACAACACTGAATCTCACTCATAACATATCACCAAGTCATTATTCTTCGACCTCACCTGTGACCCTGCCTCTCCTCCTCCTGTCTGAGCTACTACCAGGCAGGATTGCGTCTGTCACCTGCACACTGATGCATATTGTACCATTATTGTTATTGTTGTTACACATTAGCAATTGAGAAAATATTTACTTTAAGTGACTTACACTTTGACGTGTTGGAAAGTAGCTGCCATCTTGACTGAGCATATGCATCCCTAGCCGATTTGCAAAACACACACACACACACACACACGTCCCACACACAACACTAACGTTTAGGGTTGCCAGTTGCCACCGGTCCAATCATAATACGGGATCGTTCTGTATTGAAAATGTAAACGCACTGTCCCTCAGCGAACCACACGAGACGGTTGGCGCCACCGCAACCAAATTCAACCGGATGTAGCTACGACAGTTAGCTTCTCACGCGTCAGCAAGAAACGGCAAGCAGCCAATCCTATTAGCGATATTGGGTAGGGAGGCGGGACTAGTGGAGAACGAGATCTTTTAACCGTTTGTGTACCAAATGATTGCTGGGGACAATTCAGTACTCGCTGGATATTGGTGGGGACATGTCCCCAGCGTCCCCACTGAATTCTACGCCCATGTCTCATCATAATTACGTCATACACCTGGGTGAGTGCGTGTAGTGATGTCATCATAATTACGCCATACACCTGGGTGAGTGCGTGTAGTGATGTCATTATAATTACGTCATACACCTGGGTGAGTGCGTGTAGTGACTGAATGATTAGGACAACAGCATATTTAACAATAAGCAGTATAAATACATTGTTCTAAATGTTGTTTAATATTAAAGCAGCTGTATTGAAAGGTACTAATGTATATTCACAAATAATAATCAGACATAAGAATCAGAATCAGCTTTATTTCCATAGCTTTTACAAACAAAGAATGTGCTTTTGTGAAATTGGTGCATAACATTGAACATTAAGCAGAAAGTCATAATATAGAAATTCTAATATAGAAAGAGGACATATTTATAATATTTTAACCTTGTGATGAAACAATCGAACTGATTGTGTGTGTGTGTGTGTATGTGTGTGCGTGTGTGTGCCCGTGTGTATGTGTGTGCGTGTGTGTGTGTGTGCTCTCTTCCAACAGGGGGCGCCCCGGACACAGTGGGCCTGACGGGCGGCCGGTTCTCGGGGGGCATGCGGGGCTGTGTGCGCAGCGTGTCCCTGATGAGCGCGCGGCCTGGCGGCCAGCCGGCTCAGGCCATCGACCTGCAGGCGCATGCCGCGCACGGCATCAACGTGCGCCCGTGCACCTCGTAGACGGCGGTGTGCACGCACGCCA
>PIJE02000448.1:130255-139858 GCA_002895965.2 Coryphaenoides rupestris | reverse complement strand
TTGCAATTTGGTTGCGGTGGCGCCAAGCACCTCGTATGATTCGGTGAGGGACAGTGCATTTAAATGTTCAATACAGAACGATCCCGTATTATAATTGGTAGAAGATGCTAGGTACTGCCTGCAAAATGTTGTATGTTCAGTACAGTACCTTGCTAGGCAGGGTATGGCACTGCAGGGCCATGAAACGAAAGATGGGAATCTGTTTCAGCTTTTGAAATTCAAAGCCAAGGATGATGTTGGCTATCCCGTTGTCATGACTATACCTCTCCTCCTGTGCAAAATGAGATTTTGCAATTGTTTGGAAATGATATTGTCATTTGCGTCCCACACTCATTAACTTGATCACACAGTCTACATGCCTAGCCATCCCTTGATGCGTGATGCCTTGCAGTGGGTCCATGAGCTAGGGACATTAAGCAAACAGTCTGGAAAGTTCAAGGGTCTATTTTCAGCAGTAGCAGCAGGTTCAGAAGGACCGTTGACATCACTCAGAGCACTGTGCCCAACCAGGTGGACAGTGCGAGGAAAAGCTATCAGAGCAGTGCTGTCTCAGTATGAAAGTGTTTTGTCTAGCTTGGAGGAGATGACAAAGGCATCAAATGGATCTAACACAGGTGTGAGGGCAAATGGACTGCGGGAGAGGTTTGAAAAGGGTAAAACTGTGCTTGGACTTCTTTTGACATTAGAAGTGATTGAGGTCCTGGAGTGTTTGAACAAGTCACTGCAAAAACGGATTGAACTATTGTAGGAATGAGAAGTGCAGTAGAGTGTGTCAGATCCACCGTACAAGGCAAAAGGAATGAGGAAAGCTTTCAGGAGGTTTGACAAAGCAGTGGCAATGGTTGCCTCCCTTGGAATTGAGCCCATTCAGATTCCTCACCAAAGACAGCCACCAAAACAATACACTGGTGGGGCGAGCCAGCACACTCACAAGTCACCTGAGGAGCATTACAGAACAGTTCTACAAAATGCTAAATAGTAGAGGTGGGAATCACCAGAGGCCTCACGATACGATATTATCACGATACTTAAGTCACGATACGATAGTATTGCGATTCTAAATATATTGCGATATGCTGAGTATTGCGATATTAATATTGCGATTTATTACCATTTTTCAACTGCAAATTATGTCCCCAATGTAAAACTTTGTCAACATCTGTTTTATCTAATAAAATTAAGTTTTAGTCTGTTCATCTCACTTCAATCATTTTTATTGCAGCAAATGGGATTTTCTCAAGCAGACGTCAACACTGTAATCTATGTTGCATGTACCTGACAAACTGAACTGTTTGTATTACAGTCATATTCCAACTTAACTGAATGCACACGTGTGTGTGTGTGTGTGTGTGGACTACTGTACTATTACAGGTATTAAAATGAACAATGCAACTTCCTTGTACAAAAAAAAAAAGTTTAATTTGAACGCGGACGGCGCATTTCTAATTTCTTTCTCCGCGGACTCGTTTAACTTGTTTAACTTCCTGTGCTCCCGCTTACTCCCCATGACGGCGCCATCTAGTAGACTGAAAAAGCAATTGATTTTATTATTCCGGTAGCAAAAAGTTTAATTCGTATTTGCATAATAAAATATCGATACTTGGCGTCCTTGTATCGATACAGTATCGCCACGCAAATTATCGCGATACTATACTGTATCGATATTTTCCCCCACCGCTACTAGATAGTGTCGATGTTCAGTTTAAGGAGAAGTTCAACCAACCAGATCTAGATGTCTTGCAGAAGCTGGAGGAAACTCTACTGACTGGAGAAGTGAATGACATTGTTGATCAGTACCCAGAACTGAACAGGGAGAATCTAAAAGTCCAACTAGCCATGTTTCGGTCCAAAAACACTTTCAAATCTAGTGCTGAAGTGGCTAATAATAGAGGAATGGCAGTTGAAGTGAGAGGCCTGTTTGATCAAGTTGAAACCCTTGTCAGGCTGCTTTTAGTCAACCCAGTCTCATCAGCTGAGGCTGAAAGAAGATTCAGTGCTCTCAGGAGACTGAAAACATGGCTCAGAACCACAATGACACAACTGAGACTGAACAATGTTGCAGTGTGTCATGTCCACCAGGACAAACTGGACAATATCGATGTGAAACAAATATGCCAACAGTTCATTTCTGTTTCAGACAGGCGTAGGCATGTGTTTGGCTCCTTCAAATAGGAGCAAGGCAGTGGACACTGATCTGTTTGTATTTAGGGTGTGTGGATAGTTTTCTTTTTCTTTCATGTTTAGGCCTAGAGCTTGGTTGTGTCGTTTTAAATATTGCACAAGCGCACCAAAAAGAATTCGGACCCTATTGGGGCAGGCTACACGCGCGTATTTCATATTTAAATATCTGTGATGTCCCCACCAATGTCCAAAACAAAAATACGCCCTTGTGATGACATCAATACATGCACTCACCCAGGTACAGTATATGACCTAATTATGATGACATCACTACATGCTCTCACCCAGGTACAGTATATGACCTAATTATGATGACATCACTACATGCTCTCACCCAGGTACAGTATATGACCTAATTATGATGACATCACTACATGCTCTCACCCAGGTACAGTATATGACCTAATTATGATGACATCACTACATGCTCTCACCCAGGTACAGTATATGACCTAATTACGATGACATCACTACATGCACTCACCCAGGTATATGCTGCCCTTCGTGTTGACCATGAGACTCTTGCCCTTGGACTGTCCGTGCCTCATGTCTCCACCGTCTATCTGGATGTAGCCTTCCTTTCCAGTTCTGCAAGGAGGAAACAGATTTCTTGTTGAAACACGCAAAACATATATAACATATAACATACATATATAGTTTGGTGGGGTTGTTTTTTACAAGAAATGAAAAAAAAAAATGTACACACACTAGGGGTTGCACGACTTCTGATTTTTTCATCATCACATACACACGCACGCAAAAAACAAACAATGGGCTGTCCAAAAAACAGCAACTTGTGTTGACAAGATCTCTGTGTACATTAATCACTGACAGTTTAGTGCAGATTCAGGCCTGTCTACAGAAAATACAGTAACATGCCTATTATATTATGTCACGAAAAATATATCTGCAATATTGGGAGCGTTCGTTTTTTCTTTTTTTTATGGTAGTGACGTCGACGCGCCGATAAGTCGACTTGTCTGTGCAAGCCCTAACACACACACACACACACACACATATAGTACACATGGGTATGTTAAAAAATGTTTATAAAGTATAGAGAAAAGAATATACCGGTAAGTAATATACTGTATCTGTACTATACCTGACTGCTGTGACCTTGTGCCATTGGCCGTCATTGATTGGCTCCCAGGATTTGATCTCTGCCTCTCCACTGCCCAGCTGGTAACTGGATGAGACACGTAACATGAGCTGCAGTACGGAAGCTGAGCGAGAATAAACAGACCAATGTCTTTATACACACTGTTACCTGAAAACAAGATGTCCGTCCTGCAGCCCAAGGCTTATGAAGTCCTTGCCCTTTCCCTTCTCCCCCAGTTCCTGCAACACAAAAGGTTTTTTTTTTGCAAAAGGAATTCCATATCAGTGTTGTCTGGTAAAGTTCTGCATAACTACAAAATGCTATACATAAACGAGTTTAATATCATAAACCGCCTTAGTGTACGGTATAGTGTGACCAACAGTATATTTCATGCTGCAGAATATTAGCAATGGAAGCATTAAATTGTAAAACAGTGGTTCTCAACAGGGAGGTCTGGATCCACTAGGGGACGATAGAGTTGCCAGGGATTCCTTAAAGTAGTGGAGAACAAAACTATGACAACTAAACTACACTAATGGCCCAGATGCAGAATGGCTACAATGAAGCCTGATTCGGACAAATCAATTTGAATAAGATAGTTTCCATTACTAACTAGTTTAACTTAGAAATATTGTTTGGACAGCATCAAAAAGGTTGAGAACCACGGTTTTTCCTGCTTTTCAACGGATTCCGAACGGGTGTGGGTTTTTTTGCCGATGTTTGAGTTGATACCTTTTTGTTAGCATGCACCTTGCGTGAATGGCGAGTGCCATTCGTCTCCTGAGGAAAATGGATGGGGTGAGTTAACATAGCATGGCTAATGACAGGCAACATGCAGTAGTGGTGTCAGATGCAGCCGCAGCAAATGATGACGTGTTAACAAATGACAACGATTAAGCATTCAATGTCAAGACAAATGGGTTGTTTTTTACAGCCATTCAGAAGAAAATGCAAATTTTAAATGTTACGTGTACAATCAGGTACTGTGAGTAAATATTGTAAAATATGGTTTGTTAACAGTTTTGTTAACTCATTCAAAGATGAGGAATGAGAAATAAATGTTTCTCTTAATCACTTTAAAGTGATGGAGATATTAAAAGAGAGAGAGGGAAAGAGGAGGGGGGCTGCAAAGAGTTAGGTGAGTAGTGTGATGGAAATATAGCATATTGACCATTTGCAAGCAACATGCCTTCATCTGCATATAATTGAGAGGACCCCTACTGTGAACAGCCACTGGCAGAAGGCATTGAGATGATTGGTCGATAGAGGACCCCTACTGTGAACAGCCATTGGCAGAAGGCATTGAGATGATTGGTCGATAGAGGACCCCTACTGTGAACCACTGGCAGAAGGCATTGAGATGATTGGTCGATAGCTTCAACACTTGAAACAGGAAGACCTTTGATGTCAATTTCAAAGGATCTAGGAATGTTAATGCAAGAAACTATGTGTTGCTGTGATTGGAGCATTCGTTTCAAGTGTTGCTGTGATTGGAGCGTTCGTTTCAAGTGTTGCTGTGATTGGAGCATTCGTTTCAAGTGTTGCTGTGATTGGAGCATCTGTTTTAAGTAACCCCTGTTGTGTTTGTCCTGTTGTCACTGTAATGAAACCTTGAATGTATATGTTATTCAGGAAACTAATACAATTGATGCGTCTGGAAGATAACCTGAAAAGGGGCCAATTGTTTATCCTTTGTCAAGCCAGGAACATCATGCTGTGAAATTCATTAATTAATGGTCTTTATGGGGGGGGGGGGTCAGGCAGGGCTACATGTGCCTCAGTTCTCCAGGGGGTCTGGGGGGGGGATAATGCTTATCATGGGACCTACCACCCCCTGCCACAGAACCAGGCCCTCCGACGCGGTGGTGAGGATCTCGAGCTCAATGGTCTCTGGCGTGTCCTGGGCACTGCAACACAAACACAATGTCAACGAACTGCAGTCACGCACAGCCTTGGATCACAAGTTACAGTTTCAAGAATTATTATTTACCTCCTGGGGAAGATCAGATTGGGAAGGGCAATGTGTCCGTTGTTGTGAAAATGTGCCGCATACTGATAGGGCGAGTCTAGAGAGAGAGAGACAGGTGGTCAATAGCACGGTAAAGTAACTTCCTGTTCCTGTCGTTTTTTTTATATATATATATTATATTTACTGGACTAGTTGGGTCTCTACTGGTGCTACACTGCCATACCTAAATCCAACGGACCCATCAGTAATGCTATGAGCTACGCCTGTGTCTTTCCTGCTGTGAAAAGGGTCTATAGTCCCTGACTGTTGACGCTATCATATGGTGCGTTCCATTTACCTCGGAAGTCGGAAATGGGAATGACGTCACACCCGAGTTGATCGTGTTCCAGTTAAAAAGTCGGAAAAAACCAAGATGGACGCCTTGTATGACACACAAATAGACAGAAGTGCTAAAAACAGTATATTACTATAGCTTTCACTGACTGTTGATGCGCGGAGCAGCCATCTTGGATTTCAGGATTGTGAGATTCGTCCGACTTTCCGAGTTGGAAATCCGACTTCAGCGCACGTTCCCGCATAAACTTCCGACTTGGAACTCGGAAATTCCGACTTCCGAGTACAAATGGAACGCACCAATAGTCCATGAGCAAAGCGAGTGACAGACTATTCCTCTCTCACACGGATCACTTACCTGCTGCACTGCACCCTCACTCACCATACAAACCCACCACCACCATGAGACACAGAGCTCCATGCATCATAATGCATACCAAGTACCCACTTGTGCAAAACACACGTTGACCCAAACAACATTGACATTGACATTAACTTTCAGGGGTTAGTGGCGACGGGCCTGGCGGGCGCACAGCGGATGGACATAGAAGGCTGCTGACCAAAAAAACAAACAAAAATAAACAGTGGTTCCTGTTTTTAGGTTCCAGAGCTTGTTCTTAAGGTTGAGCGGTTGTGAGGAAGCAGGAAGACATGGTTTGGTGTTGTTGCGGCAGTGAGTATGGTGGTCGGCACGGCGCACGGAAGGGGCGGGGATATAGTTTCACATGGTCCGATAACTGACAGCACACAAAGGAACGGGCGTTCCGACGATATCGCTGGGACGTCGCAAAATGCTGAATTTCCCGCCATAAAAAGGCCAAAATTGACGACAGACACAGTTATCAGACCCTTTCATTCAGACGAAAATGTGTGTGTCTGTGTGTGTGGGTAGATGTGTATGTGTATGCATTGCATATGAGTGTGTGTATGTGTATGTGTGTGTGTTATGCATGTGAGTGAGTGTGTGTATGTGCATTATGCATGTGATTGTGTGTGTGTTTTATGCATGTGTGTGTTTTATGCATTTGAGTGTGTGTGTTTATGCATTGCATGGGTGTGTGTTTGTGTTTTATGCATCGCATGTGAGTGTGCGTATGTCTGTGTGCATAGGCGTGTGTGTGTGTGTGTGTGTGTACGTGTTTCAGACAGAAGACAGAGACAAGTCTGCTGGAGACTGGAAGGGACATGGGGCCCCTGTCAAGGGGTCTGAAGGGGCCCCCCTGTTAGTCACGGTGGTATCAGGCAGGTCGGATATTCAGGTACTGTACCATTCACCCCGGTACCCTCCAAACTCCACGGGGCCTCAGAGTGGCTGGGAGGCTGGCCTGTGTGTGTGTGCGGGACATGTTAGCCATGGAGGTGAACGGGTGAAACAGCACTCAATGAGAAACCAAACCACTCCACTATGCTCCCACTAAACCCAGCCAACTGTCCGATGGTAGAGGCCCTGTGCTGACGCTGTGCTCAGTAAGAGAAATAAAAAAAAAAAAAATTCTTCAGTTTAAAGGTTCAATTGATAACTTTTTTTAGACAAATATATATATAAAATATATATATACACCCATAGAGCTTTCAGAAAGGTGCAGAATAACAGTATTGCATATCCCCCCCCAAAATAAAATATGATTGTGAATGAATCCTAAAAAAATGTCTGGGTCCATAATGAATGTTGTTAGGATATCTTGTGCAATATTACCTTTCAACACATTTTTCTCAGTATCACGTCCAATATTAATATTACTGCCCAACATCATGTGCGATACTCTCAATATCATGTGCTATATTATTAATATTATGAATATCATGTTACCTCTAAATATCATCTCTCATCATCGTCATGTGCAATAATCTAAATGTCATGTGCAATACTTCTTCTCAATATTATCCTTGCAATATTACCATGCTACATTACCTTTCAACATTATGTGCAATATTCTTTTTACCATGTGCAATACTTCCTCTAACCATTATTATTATCACAGTTTTATTACACTTCCTTAATAAAGTTCTCTTATCTTATCTTATGTTGTGTAAGATGTCGGACTTCATTTGGTTCCCACAACTAACAAGGCTTGTTAGCCAGTAGCACACGGACGCAATGTTGGCATCACGGGGCACCTCTGTGTCGGCAGCGATCAAGAACCCTTTTACTACATTTTACAGTACTTATTACGTACTATCTTCTGATTGTTGTTGTTTGTTTTACTGTACTTATTAGGCGTTTAGAGTTGTTTTAGAATTTATGTTTAGAAGAATACTGCAGGAGTGAATGGGGAGTAAGCATACCATTGTACTTGTTACATATGGCAATAAAGAAATCATGAATCTTGTGAAGGGGGAGTGCGACACCTAGTGTCTGAATGTTGTCAATGTCAAAGTTATCAATTGCACCTTTAAAAAAAGTCTAACTATGGGTAAAATGTGTATCCTGAAACAACAACTTGTAGACAAATATACATTTATGGGGTTTATGTATTTTCCAGCATTTGTCCAAGGCCCTGCGGAAAAACAGGCTTCAAATTCGATCATTGATCAATCACTCTCTAGATCTACGTTCTAGTCTACGTTTATGTTATGTCTAACACGGTTCTACGGGGGGGTTCTACGGGGGGTTCTAGAGCTTAGCGGCATGCAGGAGCGCCGGTGCGGTCGTCACATAGCCTCACCTTCCTCACAGTTGAGGCCTGTGTGTTCCTCGGTGCACACACACTGGCCCTCCACACAGCTGCCCCCGTTGTGGCACTGGACACTGGTCTGGCACGCCTCCTTCACCACCTCACAGCTCTCTCCTGCCGGGGGGGGGGGGGGGGGGGTCAGAAGTCAAGCTCAGGCACAAGACACATGGGCCCTGTTCCAACAGTCTCTTTTGCTTCGGAAGTTTCCTTACTGAACGAATGACCCGGAAGTACCCAAGTGGCAGCCATGATAAGGGCTGTTTGCTAAGGAACGCTAAGGAAAGGTGCTTCAATGCTTCCTTTAATACCTCCTTTAGCATAGGATACACTGGACATTCCTTTGCAAAAGGAAAGGAGATGGTGGCGTCCCACAATTCCTTGCGGCAGGAACATTTAAGTGACGCACCATTCGGTTGTTCCCAGAAACAATCGATCATGTAAAGAATAACACAGCCGATCACCGTGTAAACTATTACCCTAATTGGGATTCAAAATAATAATAATAAAAAAATTATACACATAATAAAACACGTATTAACCTCCCTTGCTCGGTTAATAAGCAGTTAATGTTATAGTGGTTTTTATCCAGAAAACCCACAGATCCCCCGATTACTCATACGTGTTTACAGGCCAGTATTAGCATATTGTGTCCAATATGGCGGCCGGCGACGTTGTAATCAGTTTTATGAGCCACACCTGTGATTACCGTGAAATGGTTGATCTTATTACCTTCGAAGCCGTCCTTGCAGAGGCACTGGTACTCGTACTCGGCGGTGGCCATGCAGTGGCCGCCGTGCAGGCAGGGCCGGCGGTCGCAGGGGCTGTAGTCCACGCAGCCGCGCACTCCCCGGCTCTCCGTGAAACTGTAGTACAGGTCCAACTTCTTGTTGTTGATGGAGACCTGAGGGAGAGGGAGGGGGAGGGGGAGGGTTTGACAGGGAATTTACACGTCTGGCATTTACACCGACACTGCTGCTACTCGTACGGTGAATATACTGCAGATCTATTTTCTGTATTTATTTATTTATTTGCTGGGGTTTTTTTGGGCGATCTTTCTTTTCCATTTGTCGTTTCTCTTCTCATACTCTCCTGGACTTTTTGCGCCCAAATCGTACATCCAGGTTTTATAAATGGCATCATCTACTGTTTCCTAGGCAACGGATTCGGGAAGTCGGTTGTGTGAGTCTTTCTGTAGGTTGTGAGTGTGAAGATTAATCTGTGTCAATCAGAATGACTTGTGATAGCCATACACTCTCTCTCTCTTGTTTGTGCCGTCGCAACAATAAACACAACATTATTATTATTATCGTGAATGAAATATAAAATAGTATATATATATATAT
>PIJE02000448.1:115255-127755 GCA_002895965.2 Coryphaenoides rupestris | reverse complement strand
ACAACTAAATATTGACAGCTAGAAGTCCCTGTTAGTTTAGTATATAAAATTATTTGTAAGGGACAAGGACAGAGAAACATTGACAGTTGCAGAAGCAGTGACCGATGTACTGTACACGTGTGTGTATAGCCGAAGCTAATTTCCTGCTAGGGTGTTTTGGGTGGTTGCGGGGTGTTCTGTGTGGTTGTTAGGGTGTCCTAGGTGGTTGCTATGGTCTTGTGTGTGGTTGCTAGGGTGTTCTGGGTGGTTGCTAGGGTGTCCTGGGTGGTTGCTAGGGTCTTGTGTGTGGTTGCTAGAGTGTTTTGGGTTGTTCCTAGGGCATTCTGGGTGGTTGCTAGAGTGTGCTGGCAGGTTGCTAGGGTGTTCTAGGTCATTGCTAGGGTGTCTGGGTGGTTGTTAGGGTGGATTCAAGAGCCCTTGAATCAAATGTTTTATTATTATTATTAGCAACACTTTGCTGGGGGGGGGGGGGGGTGGGGGGGGGGGGGGGGGGGGGGGGGGGGCGGTGGGGGAGGGGGGGGTGGGGGGGGGGGGGGGGGGGGGGGGGGGGGGGGGGGGGGGGGGGGGGGGGTCTGGCGCCTAGCAATCGGGGATTAGTGTGTGAGATCGCTAGGCATGTCTGAGGTGGTGGCTGTCACCTTGGGTTGGTTGCTATTGTGTCTTGTGCTGTAGGATGCAGGTAGGCAAGACCCTAGCAACCACCAGAACACCCTAACAACCACCCATAACATCCCAGCAACCACCCAGAACACCCTAGCAACCACACAGAACACCCCGCAACCACCCAAAACACCCTAGCAACCACACAGAACACCCTAGCAACCACACAGAACACCCCGCAACCACCCAAAACACCCTAGCAACCACCCAGAACACCCTAGAAGCCACCCAAAACACCCTAGCAACTGTCCAAAACACAGAAGAAGCAACATATAACACCCTAGCAGCTAGCATAAAACCACAACACTACTTCACATCACGATACTGTACTTTTCAAATATAGCAGGAACTAAAAACTTTACTTTCAAGAGGCAACAAAGACAACAGTTTGAAATTTGTGTACAATAAAATTCTGGTTTTAAGCGAGTTAGCTGATGCACCCAAGGTTTAGCTTCCATTGTTTTGGTGTTTCCTCTTTCCTTGCAAAATTGATTGTGTGTTTGTGTGTGTTTCTTTGTGTCTATATGTGTATGTGTGTCCTACCGGTGCCCAGCTCGTATCTGAACTCCACGTATCCGTCCACCATGGAGACGGCCACAAAGTCCTCCACCTTCATCTTCTTGCCGCCGCAGAAGAACATGAGTCCGTCCCGCTCCAGCGGCTTGAACTCTAGCTCCACCCGCAGGTCGTCGTGGATGTTGGTCAGCGGGGGGTAGGCGATGTAGGACGCCTCGCCGTCGAACATGGGCGTGGTCACCAGCTCACCTGCACAGGTGAGGTCTCATTGTTAGTTTGTAACATTTTCCAGAATTCTCTGCTTTTTTGTCCTGAGTATTATATATATGACAGGGCGGCAGTAGCTCAGGAGGTAAGAGTGGTTGTCTGGCAACAGGAAGGTCGCTGGTTCGATCCTAAGTGTCGAGGTGTCCCTGAGCAAGACACCACCTAACCTTAACTGCTCCTGGCCTGTTGGTTGTTACCTTGCATGGTTGACACCGCCATTGGTGGGTGAATGTGAGGCAACTGTAAAGTGCTTTGGATAAAAGTGCTATATAAATGCAATCCATTTACCATTTATGTGAATAGAAGTCACTGAGCACCATGATTGATGTGCAATGTAGTTGAGGGAGATTATTATGTATTTAGGAAAGTGGAACGTTTAAAACGGCGGTGGTAGCGACGGTGGTGGAGGTGATGGTGGTGGCGGTGGTTGTGTGGGTGGTGGTGGTGGCGGCGGTGGTGGTGGTCTTACCTCCCATGCATTTGTTCCCTGACTTGCCCAGGTGGCAGCGGCAGTCGTAGCCCAGGCCGTTGGGTCGGTTGATGCAGGTTGCGTCGGGCCCGCACGCGTCTTTACAGGAGTCATGTCATATAGAGAAAAGGCAGACTGTCAATAAACATGCTACATTTGGGATATAGACTAGCTAGACTCACGTATCAGACTTTCAGATTATGATCTTAATAACACTGTTGAACTTCTGGATCCGAGATTAAGACATAGCAGTAGTAGTATGATGTAGCTCGCTGCTATACAGTTATAATAGTGAGTCTGAGTCTGTGTGTGTGTGTGTGTATGTGTAGTCACTCTGTTGGGCATATCCATGTACCATTGTAGGAGCCATTGGGTGGTGCACAGGGGTGTGTGTGTGTGTGTGTGTGTGTGTGTGTTATCAGCAGGTGGTGCTACAATGGAATAGGACTACAAAACGGGATGATTCAGATGATTGCCGAGAGATCGTCACTATGATCATATAAAAAAAATGTATGATGCTGATGATGATAATATGATGATAATGTGATGATGATGATGGTGGTGATGGTGATGGTTATGAACCATGGTTATGGACCATTTATAATGTATGTGCCGAGAGCCTCACCGGTGTGGCAGTGCAGAGCAGAGTGGTGTTGGCAGTTGCTACCGGTGAATCCTTCGAGGCAGCCGCACTTGTATAAGCTAGTCTCTGAAACCGAGCAACGACCGCCGTTCTGAACGCACACACACACACACACATATAAACCAATTAAACCAAAGACATATAGACATATACATATAGACTATTACATATCCTGCGTTCATTTCGTCAGTCCACAATGTCTCCCTTCACAGCATCTTGAGTGTGTATCGTGTTGTGGACGTTGTGGACGGTTGGTTCATGATGTCTGTGTATCTTTGCACATCTAATGGTAATGTAGAAGTCATGGACAACCTGAGGCAGCCGATATCATCCCCCTGCCCACTAATAGCTTGTATCGTTCAGTGGAAGACTGACCTGACAGGGGTAGTTCTTGCAGGTGGGACAGTTGGTGACGCCGGTGCCACGCGCGATGTCTTTGAAGATCACCTCCTCGTTCTGGATGATCAGCTGTCGAATACAGCCTGCGAATAAAGACACCCCAACACAGGTACAGGGTTGGTCAATTTCTCAGGAACAGAAACATATCACTGGTACAACTCTCTCACATCCACTGACTCTCTGCTCCATTAATAATAATAATAATAAGAAGAAGAAGAAGATTGATTAATTTTATTTATAGAATGTATCCCAATGCGCTGTTTTTGAAGAAAGTAAATAATTGAAATAAAATAGCATGAATACGTTCATGTAATGTGCCATAGAATGACAGTGTTGTTGGACAACAAACCGACGCCTTACCCACGAAGCCGGTCTTGATGCCGGCAGTTTTAGCGATGATAGTGTAGTTGGGGTAGCCTCCGACGTGGAGCTCCTCATTCAGATCCAAGCCCTGGAACTTGCCCTGCGGGGATAGGAGACAGGATAGGAAACACATTCAAAATACAAAAACCCTATATATATATATATATCACAATATCCCACAGAATTGTATCTAACTATAATGGAAGGAGTCTCTGCATGTATGTGAGTGTATGTGTGTATGTATGTCTGTAATCCGATTTTCCTCGACAACTGTGAGTGGTTCTCGAGGAGGCTGTGAGCAATCGGCCCGTTCTGAACAGGCACGGAACAAGCAGCATTGCACTGGCGGGAGTATTGCCGAGGACCCCAGGAAGTAGTTCAGTGTCGAGTGTGAAGTTGTTTGGGTGAGCGGTTCTCAAATGAGCACATGAGGAGTACATAATAACTTCAGGATGAGAAAGGATGAGGGGAATGAGCATCTCTACCTGAGAGCTACCGTTGATGGCGTCCCCTCCGTCCACGATGAGGGAGCCCAGCGTGAGGTTGCGGTGCAGCTCCACTGTGTGGAACTCTCCCAGCGTGATGGGGTTGGGGTCACGGATGGTAGCCATGCCAGAGCCCACGTCGAACCTGCCGTGGTTAAGTCAAGTCAAGTCAATTTTATTTGTATAGCCCGTAATCACAGTTACATTCTCAAAGGCTGAACATCACTCTTCCCCCCCCCCACCTTCCTCTGATAATCCTAGCACTAACCTACGTGTTTGTACGTCTTGGCATTTATTAATGGCACTTAGCATTGTTGTAGCATGCTTAAAATTGCACGCCTGCCCAGCTACTTATGCAGGCAACTTAGCAATTATGAAACTCGTTCTATTCGTCTCGTAAATATGAATGCTCAAAAACAGCTCTTTTCCTACCTTCAGGTACCACAGTGATATATTGCTGCCTCTCCTTCAACAAATGTACTGTTTGTAAGTCGCTTTGGATAAAAGCGTCTGCCAAATGCCCTAAATGTAAAAATGTAAATGTAAAGGCCCTATAGCGCCCCCCTAAGGGCAAGAAACGACTCCCTTAATTAACAAGGAAGAAATCTGGAGAAGGAACGCGGGTGGGGGTTAGACAAATATATGAATATATTATAGAATATAGAATATAGAATATGTAGCATTGAATATGACGTTTCCATTTCCATTTAGGGTATTGAGTAGATGCTTTTGTCCAAAGCGACATTTGTACAAAGAGAGTGAAGCAACAATATATTGCTTACGGCTCAGTAAGATTTGAATCAAACAAGTGTCAAGCACTTCATAATTGCGAGGTTGATAGAACATGAAGAAGATAGACTTTACAAACCTTTTTTGTAGATTGGCATGTGACTACTACCAGCCCACCCAGTGGACTGTACAAACTGATAAACTGATCTAGTCAGCCTACATCTAGGTGGACACTCCCACTTGTGATGAATTTTAGTCACATGACAAATTTGAAACGGCTTATAATGCTCATCATGCTCACACCTGGTGGTAGCGTGTTTCTGTGACCTAAATAAACTGTTCAAGTAAAGTTCTGGCGTGTCTGTCTCTCTTGTTATAGGTCTTCAGTTGGTCTGCTCGCCGTCAAAAATTGCCGCGCTTAAAAATAGAGAAGTGAATGAGAAAGAACGCAGACACAGAAGGAGGAGTTGACCGCCAACTGACCTGAACTCCAGGCGTCCACCGACGAGTCCCAGAGACATGAAGTCAGCCCCTGTGCTCTTCCTCTGACCGTTGTACATGATCATTCCTGCCCCGCAACAGATGACACGTGTGAGCACAGGGAACACGCATCTTCACACACACACACACACACACACACGCACGCACGCACGCACGCACACACACGCACACACACACCTGCACTGTAACATACAGTACATGGTAAAAAATATCACTCTTGCAATATCTCAAGAAGTAAAATTGTGTCAGATCCAAAGAGAGTTAATCTCGTCAGAAAAATATTCTTTTACTCTCGTATTAAAATTTTTTACCTTGTACTGTACTTCACACACACACAGACAGACACACACACTTACGTGTGCACCAACTTGCACACACACACACACACACACACACACACACACACACACAAAGGCTACGGTTTTGCAAACCATTCAGCAGGGCAACATGCTATAATGGAGCCAGTTGGAAGCCAACCACAGCCAGGCTACACTCTAGTCTGCACATACTCAGGCATCTCTGAGGAACAGCCAAAGACCGGTGGTCCACATCCATACCCCCCCGCACCCCCGACCCCCCGCTCACCGGCCCCAGGAACACCATGCCAGGGATACGTGCCACACTGTTGAGCCACACAAGCTACATGTGGTCACACCTAGCATGCCGCTCACACATCGTATCAACCTGGGTGACTGACTCTGTGGATTGTTGCAATGTTTTTTTTTGTAATTTGTAAAAAAAACAAAAAACGGTATGCATTGAAACAACCCACGATGTCGTCGATACATATCTTCATCATATTTTAAGGTAGGGTTGGTACGAAATATATGAAAATGTACTGAATAATAGGAATTATTAGTGAAGATATTTGCCGCTTATCCTTTCTACCATGTCTGACTGAAGTAATGATTATTACTAATACAATGCTAGATTGCCATACTCAACAACAACAACAACAACAAAACAACAACAGCATATAAAAACATGCCAGGGTGACATAGAACATATGCTGTGAGGTTCGTCACCTTGAGAAGCAGTGCTGTCTTGTGTGTGTGTGTGTGTGTGAGGTACAGAAGCGCTTGTGTACACACAACGTACACACGATGGTGACGACACACAGTGCACACTCACGAACACACTGGGCATACATACACTTCATACAGAGTCGGCCCAGTCATCTGTCAATTTGTACAATTGGAGAAATAGCGACTGTTAAACCTTGTATGAAGACATAGGCCCTTCACCCCATGTATCCGTTTGATTTGACTACTGGCTCCTACAGAGCCCTACGTTTCGGTGGGGGGATGCATTGCAGGGTCGTGGGGTGGGGTGGGGGAGAAGGGGTTGTGGGGTGGGTGGGGGGTGGTAGGGATGGGTGCTGCAGCCCAAAACAAGGTGCACAACAAGCCGTCTGCTGCGTCCGATCGTGTCGCTGAGTGACCGCTGAGTACCGGGACTCACCGCCGTACAATATGACACCTTCACCCAGGGAGGAGGAGGAGGAGGAGGAGAAGGGAGGAGACGAGAGAGGTAACGGGAGGAAGAGGAGGAAGAGGAAGGTACATTATTCGTGTTTACACACACACACACGCACGCACACACACACACACATATACGCTGCTACAGTGTTTTAAGTTGACCTTTGATATTTTACATTTGATATTGTATTATTATTATGATTATATTTATGTATTTTCTTTTCCATAGTTTCACTTGAAAATGTTCGTTCTGCACTAAAGTTCTTAATAATATGAGAAAAAGGAATTGATATATTTATATGCTATATATTATATATTTATATAGACTATTTGTTTATTGAGGTCCCACAAAACATGCTATATCATTATTATATACTGTTATCGATATATTAAATGACAATATATCGGGATAGAACATTTGGTCCATATCACCCGGCCCTAATACACTCTCTCTCACACACACACACACACACACACACACACACACACACACACACACACACACACACACACACACACACACACACACACACACACACACACACACACACACACACACACACACACACACACACACACACACACACGATATACACAAAAAGACACCGAGAGGAAGGTGTGATCCATTGATATAAACGAGCGGTTGTCGTGAGAACGGAGCGACGGTTGCGTTCGCCTCACCGTCAACATTGTCGGGTCTGAAGGTGATCTGGATGCTGAAGGCCTTGTAGACGTTCCTGATGGTGGGCAGCGTCAGGTAGGACACGGGCTCCTGGGCAAAGTAGGGCATCACTCTCTCTGAGGACACACACACGCACGCACACACACACACACAAACACACACACAGTCAGGTGGAACCATCGATCAATGCAGGCTAGTAAATCAAAAATGTGGATATTTGCAAATTAGTCTCATAATTCTTCTTTGTTATGCAATGTACTCTGTTTTTCCCATTTCTTTTGTTAAGATAATGAAGCATGTATTATTGACTTTGTATTTTTCTGTTTATTATTATTTATTAGTTTTGCTATGTTTTATTTCATTACATTTCTATTTGTATGGGTGTGCTTGTATAAGCCCCTTGGGTTACTTTATCTCACCTTTAAAAGTTTTATTTTGCGAATGATTATTATGATAATAACTTCCATTGTAACTGTATTTTTTGTGCAAACAAACAACACAACTGAACTTCGACAACCAAATCCTAAGCGGTGACTGAATGCGGGCGGAGGGCGTCGTACCGTGGACCTGCAGGCTGGTGAATGCCTCCACCTTGCCTTGCTTGTTGGAGGCGGTGCACACGTACGTGCCCGAGTCATCCTGGGTGACCCGGGGCACCGTCAGCACGTTCAGCACCTGGAAGCACTTGGGGGGCAGATCCTCTCCCAGCTGGGGGGTACGGAAACCGGGGGACACAAACACAGGCGATGAATGGAAGCCGAGAAACATGTCAATGTAAATATGAACACATTAGATTTGACATTTTTACATTTAAGGGCATTTGGCAGACGCTACAATAAGTACATTTGTCGAACGAGTGAAACAGCATATCAACATACACTTTATTCACCCCAAGGGCCAGAGGTTTTGCCAGAGGTTGCTCAAACAGCATAAGAATAAAAACAATAGAATAATAAATGTACAGTGAATAAGCCTAAAAAAAAGAAAAAGAAAAAAAACCTATTAGCTCTGACAATTAATCGTAGGACAGTAGTATCTGCTTGGTTTAATTAGCTTTCGCTGCCGGGTCCTTTACCTTGGACCACCTGATCTTAGGATCAGGATAGCCGGTGGCCTCGCAGGGCAGGACGGCGTCCGAGCCCAGCGTCACCTCCTTGGTTTCGGGCAGCGTGGCGATCTGGGGAATGGCTACACAGAGAGACACATGCAGAGACGGACACCAACTATGACTGCAGGCTTTCATTGTGCTCACTCGCCTCACTTGTAAGTGGCTTTGGATTATAAAGGCATCTACTACATGACACTTCTCGACCACTCGGATCCCCAAATCTCTGCCGTTTACCCATTCAAAACCATCTCTACCCTGTCTCTCATCCTTTGGTTTGTTTACGTTTGGTCTATCGCTCATTGTGCTGTGTTTCATATTGTCAATCTTTTTTACCGTATTTACTTATTTATTTATATATGTATGTATGTGTGTGCGTGTGTGTGTGAGTCTGTGTGTGTATGTGTGTGTGTGAAGCACTTTGTAACAGGGTGTTTAAAAAAAAAAATACTCCATCAATAAAGCTTTACTTACTCACAATATCCTATATTTGCACATATACAAATACAAAATACAAAAACAAAATGCTGCATGACAAACAAACTGAGAAAGGAGAGACCGCCACTCACATTGGACGTTGAGCACCACCTGCGACTGCACCGATCCCACGTCGTTGGTGGCGGTGCATCGGTACTCGCCGGCATCCGCCTCCGTCACCTGGCTGATCCGCAGCACGCCATCCGTCACCACGATGTGGGCGGGCAGGGTGCCGCCCACCTTGCTCCAGCGCACGGTGGGCTGCGGGTCGCCGATGGCCTGGCACTCAAACTCCACAGCGTGGCCCACCATCACTGTCTGGATGGCGGTCCGCACGTTGATCGTCACCTTGGGCAGCGCTGAGGCCAGGGCGGGAAGGCAGGCAGGGAGGAGGAGGAGCCACAGGCATGGGAGCGGAGGACCGGAAGCCAGACAAGGAGGAGGAGGAGATAAGGAGTGAGATGCGAAATGCACTGTGAGAATATTGGCCTGCCTCTGTGTGAGCCAATTCAAATGTCTGACCAATCAGGGCATCTCTTCCCTGATTGGTTCATGGAATTCATATTGCCTGTCAATCACAGGTGTGTGAATGCAACACTATTTAATGGCGGAGAAACGTAGGGAGGGAGGTTCAAAATCTCGTTGAACCTCTTCTGCCCACTCTCTTTACAACTCTCAAATCGTATCTACAGCAGCTAAAACATATAATTAATATATATAAGGCTATAAGGATATATCACTGAATCTATATAATAAAAAATCCATGAACATGTAAAACATACAAATAATTCTGAAATGCTGTATATAAAAAAAAAATAAAACGATACACATTTGAAACGATAATTATCTATTTTAAAACAATCCAGCAAACCACTTCCTCTATTATTACTACAATAGAGTATATGTTCATTGACATAGCAAACCTTGGATGGTGAGTTTTGCAGAGTCCTGGGCCTGACCAAATTCGTTGGTGGCTCTGCAGATGTAAATGCCTTCATCGCTTTGCTCGAGATTCTCAATCCTACAGAAAGAAACATATATATACTGTATATATATATACATATATCATAACATATATAAGTAACACATACCTAACAAACAGAATCCCTGAACACCCTATAATTGGATGCCCGTTGTACAAGACACAAACAGACCAGCTGTATCGCAAATTCAACAAACCGTGAATGTGTGTGTGTGTGTGTGTGTGTGTGTGTGTGTGTGTGTGTGTGAGAGAGAGAGAGTGTGTGTGTGTGTTTGGCTCACCTCAGCACACCGTCCTTGACGTGGTGGTTGGTAGGCATGGATTGTCCTTCCCTCAGCCACTCGATATAGGTCCCAGTGCCCCCTGCTGCCGAGCAAGTGAACTCCACCGTCCCTCCCAGGGCCTTCACCTCCACCTGGGGGGAGATGCGCACGGCGAGGGGGGCTACGGAGAGGGAGGGGGGTCCAAACTTTTGTTTAGTTTGGCCATCGTGAAACCTTGCATTCATTACACAAGTACGTTTTTAAGTTTTTAAATGCTTGAATCCTTGTTTTATTCAAGTGAGTTTGTAGTTTTAAAAAGGTTGAATCCTAGAATTCATTACTTTGGTGAGTTGTAAAAAGTTTGAATTCTAGTATTACTTCAGTGGGTTTCATGTAACAGATTCTAGTCATTATTTTAGTGAGTGTAAACTGTTAGACACCTAGGATTCATTACTTTTGAGTTGTAAAAAGATTGAATCTTTCTATTACTTCAGTGGGCTTGAACAGTTTGAAACCTAGAATTAATTACTGTAGTGAGTTTTAAAAAGTGAAAACCCTTAGACTGCCCCGGACCCCCTGCTGATCGTGGCAGAGGGCCAGACCACCACGCTGCGGTGCAGCGCGCACGGTAACCACGGCGATAACACACAGAGAACGCACACAGCAGCCTCTTTATTGGGAGTTCATTGAACATGTTTTTAGTTTTTTATGGTATAGATATGAGGTTAATGCTTCTGAAATGATTTGGATTCATTCATATTTTATTTCAAAATATATAGAGAAGCACTTTCCATCCAGACATATCTGATTGTGTTGTTTCTCTCTCTCCCCCTTTCCAATTTCTCATCTTTCATCCGTCATCTTTTGAGCTCTTACTATTTTTGTATTTGATTGAAAGTTTCACTATATTTCACTGTGGATTGTTTGAAGAAATAAGATTTGAACTCTCTTTCTTCCGTCTCTCTGTCTCCTGTCTCTTTGTCTCTCTCTCTCGCTCTCTCACTCTATCTCTCTCTCTCTCTCCCCCCTCTCTATGTCTCTCTCTCCCCCCTCCAGGCTACCCCACCCCCAGGATCACCTGGTCTAAGCTGCGCTCCCCGCTGCCCTGGAAGCACAGCGTGGTGAACGGCAGCCTGGTGCTGCCCAACGTGGGCCGCCAGGACTCTGGGGAGTACATCTGCAACGCCACCAACCACCTGGGCACCAGCGAGGTCATCGTCACGCTGGACGTGGAGAGTGAGTCCTCGAGGGTCCTTAATGGTCATTCACCACCCTCATGCTAATCTCCCATCCAGCAGTCCGACAATACTAGATCAGAACTTCTGGGGGCGGGGCACAGAGCCTGTGGCAGAGTTATAACCAGACATTCATTACACAGAACCACCTGGGAAGTCCTTTTAAACTGTTAAAAATACTTGGCAGGTGATTGGATGAAACATCTGTCCATCACCTACGCCCGTAGCTGCCAGTATAGTTCCTCACAGGATGCTGATTGGTCCGAACCGCTGGTGGTTCGACCACAAGCGGATGACTTGAAGCCTGGCCAGACCGGAGAGAAACAGAACCTTGTGTGACCTTGGTCTCACGAGGCTACCCAGATTTGAGCTAGTCTGCTAACCAACTTTGGATTATTCCTCTAAGAATAGATTGTTAATCAAGATGAATAATAAAGTCAGATTTGTGAGACTACCCTCATACTGACGTAGATCTGCTTTATTTTTCCATTCAGAAATGAGTTTGCATGGTAGGCTACAAGGGGCGGCAGTAGCTCAGGAGCTAAGAGCGGTTGTCTGGCAACAGGAAGGTTGCTGGTTCGATCCCTGGGCACCGCCTAGCTAAGTGTCGAGGTGTCCCTGAGCAAGACACCACCTAACCCTAACTGCTCCTGACGTGTTGGTTGCTACCTTGTATGGTTGACACCGCCGTCAGTGTATGAATGGGTGAATGTGTAATACTGTAAAGCGCTTTATAAATGCAATCCATTTTCCATTTACAAGGTTACGGTGCATTTCAAACTAAACAAATCAACTACTTTGCTAACTTTCCCGCCACCGCCGTGGTGTCCTCCGCAGCCATCCCCTACGCCACGGCCATCCCCGACGACGTGGCGGTACGGGTGGGCGAGGTGATCCGGCTGCAGTGCTTGGCCCACGGGACGCCTCCCCTGCGCTACACCTGGACCAAGCTCGAGGGCAGCCTGCCCCCACGGGCCCAGGTCACCGGCGGGGACCTCCAGATCAACCTGGCCACTGCCGCTGACGCCGGCAGCTACAAGTGCTCCGTGGACAACCACATGGGCCACAGCGAGACCGTGGCCAAAGTCACCGTACGATGTGAGTTTGATGCAAAAAAAGGTTGAAACTTGATAAAGTAATCAACAAGTTTTTAATGTGTCATGAAAGTCTAAGGGTTTTCACTTTTTAAAACTCACTACAGTAATGAATTCTAGGTTTCAAACTGTTCAAGCCCACTGAAGTAATG
>PIJE02000448.1:45000-112823 GCA_002895965.2 Coryphaenoides rupestris | reverse complement strand
CCCGGAATGGAAATTTCAAAACACACACATTATATTTTTGTCGGGGGGAGCCAGAATTTCAACTTTGACATGTTTCCTTAATCTTTGATGACATATCATGGTCATTTTATGATTAAGTACGGTCAATTTGTTACATAGAGCACCTTTAAACATCATGAACGCAAAAAAATCATCAGCAGAAAAATCTAATAAAACAGACACTCGAACAACTATACCATTCTATATTTACGAAAATCATTTAGGCCTACTCGTAATCATTTACATTTACATTTAGGGCATTTAGCAGATGCTTTTATCCACTTACAAAGAGTACATTTGTTGAAGGAGACAGCAATATATCGCTGTGGTACATAAAGATAAGTATAGAGCAGGTTTCAAGCATTCGTAATTGCAAGGTTAATAGAACAGAGTTTCATAATTGCTAGGTTGCAACAGCTGGGATAAGAGCAGACGTGCCATTCTGCACATAACCAAATTCAAATGTATTATTATAGTAGTATATCTGGTGGATGACCAGATATACTAGGACCCTCCGTGATGCTCTGTGACGCCTCACCCCTGAGCACGGTGACCTGGATGGAGGCCCTGTTGGAGCCAGCGCTGTTGCTACCCACGCACGTGTAGCTGCCCGAGTCGGACATCTTGGCGTTGGGGATGAGCAGCGTGCGATGTCCGTGCGGTCCATTTGTCTCTGGAGAGGGCAGGAGAAGAAGTCAGGACCGGCGCTGATAACACAGTAGACGATCATGTTGTATTCCAGGGCTTAAGGCCTATTTGTATTTATAGAGAACACACACACACACACAGACGCACACACAGCTTCACGTGACTTACCTGAACTAAAGAACGACAAAACACAGACGTGTACATTATATTATTGACATTGATCGCTAAGGTATAGCACAACACAGAAGCACTACTGAGGGACTAGCTTAGAGGAAGGCACATGGAAAACTACTGCTACTAATTGTTGGGCAAAATGATTTGGATGTGATGATATGTTTTACATGGGTTTGATTTGTGTTTGCTAAGCAATTAAGCCTACGACTACTATGCGGCGACTTTGATTGCAGCTTGTTAATATGACCACATGATATGAACAAGGAGAGTTGAATTAGCAACAGAACTTGAGTAGTTATAAGGGGTATATTATTATTATTATGTATTATTATGATTAATGAAAGAACCATTTCAAGAACAGATGCCAAACATCAGCATAGTTGTGAGGAGATTAAACCAACCACGATGGTTGCCAATGCCAGGATGACTTTGCAGCTTTTGAAGGATGTACACGTGTTTGTAGGTTCATTCATAAATCGTGGCAAACCCATATCTCTTTCGTATTGACACTCACTCATAACCAGTGTTGTAATGTAACGAAGTACAAATACTTCGTTACTGTACTTATGTATTCACGTATCTGTACTTTACTTCGTTATTTATATTTCTGGCAACTTTCACTTTTACTTCACTACATTTCCTCAATAAAATGTATACTTTTACTCCGATACATTTCTCCTAAGCATCTTCGTTACTCGTTACTACAAAATAAAATCATTAGAAATGTGTTAAGACTGCAGGTTTGGCGAATCACGCGCGAAACCAACCAGACACGCAAAGCGCACGCGTACTGCTGCGGGCGCACGCGCTTTACTTCCGCTCCCATGGTAACGCATGGCGCGGTTCACACTGCGTCCCTGTGCGCAATCTCATAGAAATACATTGAATATGCACAATATCTGCATCATATTCAGTTAAATCAAGTCATACATTTTGCATACAACCAAAACAACATTAAATAATAATAATAATAATAATAATAATAATAATTATTATTATTATTATTATTAACATTCTATATAGTTTAGATATTTGTTTTAATCACACTAAAGTGTGATCATAGCATCAATATCAATCAATTCCCGCGTCTGGTAACATGGAAGTGGAAGTAAGCGCAGCAGTACGCGTGCGCTTTGCGCGTCTGGTGAGTTCAGTCCGCGCGCACGAAAGCGTCCGTCCGCGTCTGGTGGGTTTCGTGTGTAAGAAGTCCCACATGTCCAGGATGTCAGTAGAATCAACGACTGATGCCACTTTTTTCTTTTACTTGTACTTTTACTTTTACTTCCAATACTTAAGTACATTTAATATCAGAAAATTACTTTTGATACTTAAGTACAGTAAATATCAGATACTTTAAGACTTTTACTCAAGTGCATTTCTAAAAGGTGACATTAACTTCTACCGAAGTCATTTTCTGGTAAGATACTTGTACTTTTACTCAAGTATCGCTTTCAAGTACTTTATACAAGACTGCTCATAACGTGAAGGAATTCCCAATACTAACCCCTGCAAGACTGCATGACTGATTTCAGAGTTCCCAAAGGCACAGAAACTTGGTCAACTATTCTACGTCGCAAACTCTTGGCAAACCTTTCCCCACTTTTACGGCCAGAAGGGCTCTGGTGAAACCGATGAAAACAGCTGATTTAAGGGTTGGAAAGGTACTATTAACAGTCTAGGCCCGGGGTCGGGGGTTAGGGGTAGGGGTTGTCGGAGGGGGCAGTGTATTGGCGTAACAAAGCTTAGCTTAACTTGAGCCCACTCGTCCGTGAGAGAGCGCTGCAAAACCGGCCAGCAGTAGTAGCTGCTGCCCTGGTGTGTTGTTTCAAAGCGCACACTCACAGTTGTGTTTCTGCATGGCCGCACCGCAGAACCCCGTCTCATCCCCGGTGGGAAAAAGGGGCTGACTGACACAACCCTGGAGTGCTCTGAGCCGGAACTAACCACTCTGCCCACTACTCCCTCCCTCCTCACCCCTACTACCATGGCCCACGCTGAGGGCACACAGTATGCAGCGTAGTAGTAGTAGACCCCGTGAAACCCCGGGACTAGACGCCCCAGTCGGGGGGGGGGGGGGGGAGGCGCGGGGGGGACATCAGGAATGGAGGGCTGGCACAGAGGCAAAGCAAGTCTGAAATACCTCCAGCCTTGGACCCTACTGTGTGCTTAATGCACTCATCACACAGGGTGGGGGGGGGGGGGGGGGGGGGGACTCGACTGTGGGTTTAAGCTGCAAAATCTGCCAGGGGATATGGTGGGGATATGGTGGGGATGATGGGCATGGAGGGACAATGACAATACAACAGAGATCCACGGAACACAACATTCAGCTGCAGCGCGGTGCCAAACCAGGGTTCTCCTCCTCCCCATGCCAACACAAACTAGAGGACCCAACACACACCGAGCCAGGCCTCTGGGTCTCGCTCGTTGTATCCACAACGGGCCTCTCTATTGGGGACACCACTAGTCGTGAGAGGGGTTACTGGCGGTGGTAAATGTATTGCTGCTAGGGTTACCGTGTGCGGTTAAAAGGGCAACATATTAAGTCATGCGTTTAGTGGGCGACAGGTAGCAGGGGGCGTGGTCAGTGTGGTACAGTACAACACAACACAATACAACACAAGGACGATGGGCGGAGCTACGACGGACAGGACGGACAGACAGTGGACAGATGGGGACAGACCTGCATCTCTTCAATACGTCTCTGTAACACATCGAGACTGTTGCTTTTAAACTGATGGAAACCAAGAGAGGAAATGGCCTGATCGGAAAAAAATAAACGTCCACAAAACAACAACAAAAACAAAATGGGAGGGAAACAAAAGGAAAGAAAAAAAAAAGAGGGAAAAAACAGGGTCACAACACTGGAAGACTTGGAAGGAGGTTCAACCTGCAACAAATGTAGTGACACACCGTAGCTAACAACAACGCGACACACATGGGCACACCAGAATGTGAATAAATTAGTCTTCATTACATTAGTTTTTCATCAATCCATGCGCGAGAGAATGGCCAAAACAGTAATTCCCCCCCCCCCAACACCGATACAGTGTTCTGGTCTGTGGAGACTCACCTGGGGTGGGATCTGCCCCCCGTTCCTCTGCCAGGTGAGTTTGGGGGTGGGGGAGCCAGAAGCGCGGCAGTACAGCCTCAGAGTCTCCCCCTCGTGGATCTCGGCACTGGGGGGGCTCACTTGAACCTGGGGCTGGCTGGCCTGGCTGCTGTGATGGACTCTACAAGGAAAAAACCCAAAACCCAAGTCTTTACTTCGATCGATCTTGGTCTTGGTCTTGTACTTGTAATTGTCATGCTCTGTTACTCCTTGTCATGCCCGTATGACACTCATTACACTCCGAACCGTCCCTGGAAGGAGGGATCCCCCACTCTGAGTTCCTTCTCCAGATTTCTTCCTTGTTAATTAAGGGAGTCGTTTCTTGCCCTTAGGGGGGCGCTATAGGGCTAGGGGGGTGTCATAATCACTTGGCCCATAATCATATGGCCTGTAAAGCCCTTTGAGACTGTAACTGTGATTAAGAGCTATACAAATAAAATTGACTGCTCGTACTTTGCACATAGAGGTTGACTCTCGCTGAGTGTTCGCCGTGGATGTTCAGGGCTTTGCAGACGTACTCCCCCTCGTCGGCCTTCTGCACGGACTCAAAGGTCAGGACTCCCCCTTGCACCTTGGCTGGTCGGTTTCCTGCCCAGACCACAACGACGACAACAACAACATCAACAACACACAAACGACAACAACCGCAAGCCCCGTCTGTGGTAGCTCGGTTGTTGGCAATCGGCCGCACAATCTGACCAAGGCCGAGGGGGGAGAGGAACTTACGCAGCCACTTGATGGTCGGCGCGGGACTCCCGGTGGCGATGCAGCGGAACTCGGCCCGCTGTCCTGGCTGCACGGTCAGCACCGACGGGGTGACCGTCGCTACGGGCTGCACGCCCTCCGTGGCTAACGGGAGGAGGGAGACACAGAGTCAAGTTAAGCCAAACGCAAAGCGGGAACCGGAGGGCGGTGCAGAATAACGCCCTCGCACTGACAAGGAGAGGAGAGCTACGATGCAGGAATAGAATTGGCCTGCTGGTCTATGGAAAGAAAGACACACACACAAAAAAGGAGGAAAAGAGCTGCAATGTTTGTTTTGTTTTGGGATGGAATTGTTGTCGTACGAAGCAAGCAGCGAGTGATCGTATGGAAAGACGGATGTGGCGGATTGGCCTTGGAATTGGTCGGGCTGGGCCGGGCGGAATGAGAGAGTGGAAGCCTTGGGCCTGTCTGCTGGGCTGGTCCCTTCCCCAGACGAGACACCACTAATGAGAGGTGGCAGGGCTGGGACTGGGCATGGCCCGTGGGCACACACCAGCTGGATCACTGCAGAGCCCTCTGATCCGAGCCTGCATAATCCCAGGGCGTCACACCAAGGAAAGCCCTGGTCCATTTGGCAGGGCGTGAAGAGGTGCGTGTGTGTGTGTGTGTGGAGACATTTGGGGCGGCGTGGACGTCTCTGGGAGTCAGACTGCGGCTGGGCTACACTCCCTGGCTCTGGTGTTTGAATGCTGATGGTTCGTGAGTAGGGGTGGCACGGTTCATGAAAAAAACCGAAAACCGTTCGGTTGGCTTGTCTCGGTTCGGAGGATGTGTGCGTTGTACGGTTCGACGGTTCATGGCATGCGCAGCCTCGTGACCGGATGTGACGTCAGACAGTGTGTTTCCCTTTCGCGTGAAAGAAGAGGTGTAGAGTGTAGAGTAGGGGTTGCATGACTTCGGATTTTTTCAAGTCGACTTTTCTATCAATAAAGTCGACGTAACGTCGACGCGTCGTTGATGACGTCATCACATACACACGCACGAAAAAACCAGACAGAACGGGATGTCCAAAAAAAAAAAAAGCATGGGTATCCTCGGCGCAAACAGCCGCTCGAAATCGCTTAAAAATGACCAAGCCAAAAAGATCTACCTACACTAAAAATGCTAAATATATCCCGAGTATACTTCATATAAAGGGGGGGGGGGGCTCCGTTCATTCGCGGTTCTGATGGGGGGGGGGGGGGGGGCTCCGTTACTTCGCGGTTCTGATCCGGGAGGGGGGGGGGGGCTCCGTTACTTCGCGGTTCTGATCCGGGAGGGGGGGGATGGATATCGCTGGATATTGGTGGGGACATGTCCCCAGCGTCCCCACTACATTCTGTTATCATTCATCCGATGAATGATAACATCTAATATTTTTTTAATGGCATGCGATCTACCCGGACTTCCTTTGCGATCGACCGGTCGATCGCGATCGACGTATTGGGCTCCCCTTTCCCCCCCACCGGCCACCGCATTTGCTGGAGTGTTAAAGATTAAAAGAAAAAATAACAACAAGAACCGTACAGAACCGAAAACCGTGATACGAACCGAACCGTGGGTTTTGTGAACCGTGCCACCCCTAGTCGTGTGTGTGTGTTTACTGTACATCAAGTTCTGCAAAGGTGTCTGTATTTACATCATAAGGGACCACAGATTTAACATCAAATTAGCTATCCAGCTAACTCTGGCCCAACTACTGTATTATGCATAGTCCCTGTTCAATGAATGGATAAACTAAACTATGGAAGAAATGTGTTAAAACCGTTAACTTTCTTCTTGCCCCTGACTTGGATACACAACCTGTTTATTACTAATCACGACTATTTCTTAAGCACAAACTTCTATCCAAAGGGCCATTGAGCTTTTTAGGGATGAGGCATCTTACTATGAGACACCGGGGATTGAACCCTGGACCTTTCGGCTGGCCGTCGAACACACACTAGCTAGCCAGCCCACTACTCTTAATACGTTTATTTGTAAAACGCCTTTGGCTAGCTTGGTGGCTGACCGCTAGTCCTCGTCCACACAGCGGTTGGAGCAGTGGTTGGTTAGCCACAGCCAGGCAGTTATGAGTGTCAATGAGGAGAGATGAGCTGGGATGTGTTAGCCACAGTATGATGTTTGAAGACTCGGTGGGAACATTTCCCCAGCACAGCGTGGTTCCTGAGAGGGAAGTTGAGAAAGCAGATAGAGGAAAATGAAAAAGGAAAGAAAGGACCGGAAGTCTCCCGTACCCGAGTGTTGAGTGTTAAGAGCATAATCATTGATTTGTGGGGAACGATTATCACAAGTGAGACGTGAGAATATTGGAGCATCAGATCAGAGGGTGATTGGGATTAATACATTGGCTCTTGTGGATCGTAGTGATTATGGAGGGACTCAACATTCAGACGGAGGTTGAAATAGGAATAAACGTGCATCCTTTTCCGGCCATGGTGAACTCAAACAAGCAGACGGCGCCCGGGAACGCTCACGTACAACTACATGGTGATATGACTGATCAGATCAGGTCATGTTCACAAGGAAATGAACATTACACCTTTAGACCTCTAGTGAGTCTAAAGACAACCTCTTACCAGAATGACCACACACTGCACAACACCAAAAGCCAATCAGGCAGTCAGGTGTGTGTGTGTGTGTGTGTGTCTGTATACCTGTGCATGCATGTATCAACTGTTGTATTTACTGTACATGAGCACTACCAGGTTTGCCATATATATGTATATATATAAATATATATATATCGATATATATATATACACACAGATACACCGTATGTATAGATGTATATACTGTACATACAATACATAATATCCATGCTGCAGCAGGTGGAGTGCATGCATGATGGAAGGTGGTGGTGGAGGAGAAGGAAGTGGAGGAGGTGATGGTGGAGGAGAAGGAGGCTCCTCTGAACCAGGAGTCCAGCACAGAGAGAAGAGGAGGAGGAGGAGGAGGTGGAGACCATGAGTCTCACAAGTGCACAAACTTACGCTGTCTATGTCCTTCAAACATTTCATAGGATGTGTAAAACATCTGTGTCTTTGAGGGTTCTAGAGACACGGAGGGGAGGGGAGGAGGGAAGCAGGGAGGGAGGGAAGGAGGAGGGAGGAGGGAGGGAACAGGTGAACTAACATGTCAGTGTGATTATTTCCTGGGGGAGGGTGGAGGGGGATTGTGGAATGGGGGTTGCAGGCCGACTGGTCTCCCCGTTGGGATGAATACGTATCTGTTGCATCTGTGAGCCAGATGTTATTTTTAATATATTATATATATACAGTATATATATACTGTATATATTTTTTTTTTCAGTGAGTTATTTTTTTTTTAAGTAATGTGTAATGTAACATTACAATATGGAAAACAACAACAAGAACACCACAAGAGAAGGTAATTACGCTTAGAGACACACAGACACAAGACACACCAATACATACACTTTTTAGCCCATGCTTGTGTGACTTTATCTACTCTAACCTCCCATCCTAACAATAAGGATGTAGAAGTTACATGGAACTACACCCTTAACTATTAGCACTATTACAAGACTATATTATACTGTATGTTGTGCTGAACTCACAGCAAGAGTTATAGACTAACAATAAGTCGAATATTTCATGGCCTTGTCTGGTGGCAGCATTTAACTTACCTTCCCCGCTGACTTTAGAGATTTACACAAATGTATATATTTGTAAGAGATTTAGAAAACATCCACACATTACCTGCTGTCACCATGGATACAAATGCACTCTAGGCATTTTCTTTTCACCATCACTGCATCATAAACGCACACACGCACGCATGCACGTACGGACGGGCATACACACACACACACACACACACACACACACCGTAGCTACGGGTACAATAGCACAAGCAGCAGACATCAAGCCATCACACCACAAAGCGTAGAAGTACACATCACACATGCAGGTTAGTAATGAGAGATCTTCTAGTACGAGTACTTTCTTTGTACAGCTTGTGGTTATACTCAAATACATTTAAAAAAGTATATCAACATACAAACCCCCATTCAGTAATTTGCAAAATAAATCAATTTGATCTATCATCATTGTTTTAATCAAATCAATTTGTTGGTTTTGTCGGTTGTTTGTTCACAAAAAATTTCACAGTTAAGATAAATACAATACCTGGTGACACATGTACGTATATTACATCAATCTAATATTAAAAAAATGAAATATTTTGTAAAAAAATCAGTCAAAAGAAAATCTTGACAATAGCACCGGTGGATTCAGTTGTAATTGTAAATACATTTCAAACTAAATTGCGGTAACATTATTCAGAATTCCACAAGATACAGTAAGTGGTTCAAAATGTGCTCTCTGTATGAATGTACTGTGTGAGATAAATGTACTTGCTAAGATATACAAAGTAAATGGTCAAAAACAACAATGTGAAAATTGCATAAACTGATTAATTAGATTCTTGACATAGTTTTAATGTAAACATCATTCAAAGATTGCATTCCATCAATAATTACAAAGATAACTAAACAACTACACTAATGTATTCACACAGCAATTCTTAAAAATTCCATAAGATCGCGTTGCATAATTTGAGGTTAAAATGAATGAATATCTGCATAAATTTGTGTAATTGACGGATAACTAAGGAAGCGGCACATAAATCTACACATTTATGATTTATGGAATACAAAAATGATCTCCTTACAGCATTTCAAGTAAAAAAAACAAACAAAAACAGACATCATACTTGTTCATTATAAGTAACGCTCAACAATGCAATATAGAAACAGGACTAACTAACAGCGCTATGGACCTGCATGGAAGTCTAGCAGTGAAAAGATATACACATACTGTACTGTATCTGTATGTATTAACACATACTGTACTGTATCTGTATGTATTAACACATACTGTACTGTATCTGTATGTATTAACGGTAAAACTGGGTTTTGACCTGCGGCAGGAGGGCTGATTTAGCACCGTATTGTAATTGAGTATTCTTCAGCATGGCCAGGATTGGAAGGAGAGAGAGAGAATACTGGATATGGCGGCACAAGTTTTGGACGTCTGTGTAAGTGGTCATCAGGTCGCTGGTGGTCTGGTGGTCTGTGTGGGTCGGAGATGGAGGGGGGGCCGGGTGTGGGTGGGGTAGGGTGGTCTGTGTGTGGGGGGGGCGGGGGTTGCTATGGCTGGTGACATGGAGAGAGGGGTCCTCCTACCCAGGGTGGTGCAGTCAAGGAAAGCCCTGATAACCCAGCTAACATTCTAGCCACCTGCTACCAAGCTACACCAGGAATCAAAGAAGCACCCAAAACCACCACCGGTTAAATTCACCTCGCATGAGATACAGATAAAATAAAATAAATGTTAAATGAAAAATAAAAAACACACGAAGAAGAATGTGCGACGGCTAGCCAGTGTCTGATGCGGTGATGGCGATAATAATAAAAAGCATTACATTTAAATTAAATTAGCCACCACTTAAATTTACCCCATTTGGAAATGGCAAAAATATATATTTCAAGGTATTAATTTGAGACCATTTAAGACCCACAAGCTGTATAATAGTTTTTCTTTTAAACAAAAGAAAAAGCAGACTTGATCAGCAACACCAAATAGCGACAGCAACAACAAAATGGCGACAAAAAGCACACACATTAACGGAAAACACACAACAGCGACACAGAGACACAGCGAGGCTGAGAGGTTAGAGGCCGGGAGACGACGCCACACACTCACCCACGCACACACACACGCACACACACACACACACACACACACACACGCACACACATTCTCCATGTCCATAAGCAGTAGTCAGAGCACACTGGCAGAGATATGCAGCCACGAAGCAGACGCATGCACCATTCCAAGACGGGGAGCGAACGCGGGAGAAAGTGACTGATTGGGGCGGGGAGGGGGAAGGGAGAGGAGCCAAAGCCGGGGGGGGGGGGAGGAGGTGGGAGGGGCTTGGGTTGTTTGTTGTCCTAGGATCACGAACCTAGCACGTGGAGGACGGCGTTGCCCTCGTCCATGGCGTACATGTTGGAGCCCGTGCAGATGTAGACGCCGGCGTCCTCGGGCCGCACGTTCTGGATGGTCAAGATGCCGTTGAAGTCCATGGCGCGGTGGGGCAGCTTGCCGCTGCCCTTCCGCGTCCACACCAGCGTGTAGGCCGGGGACTGCAGGGGGGGGGGGGGGGGGGGGGGGGGGGGAGAGGACAGGGGTTTACAGACAGACACTTGGGGTGTAAATGGTAGATGGATAGATAGATCGATATTTGTCCTTGGTTTGATTTTTAAATTGCTTTGGAAATGTAAATGTTCTGTGCCAATAATGCTCTTTTGAATTGAAAATGTAATTGATAGACAGACACACAGACAGACACACAGACAGATGTAAAGATAGATGGATGGACAGACAGACAGTGATGGCTAGATAGATTAATAGATAGATAGATAGATAGATAAATGGACAAACAGACAGACAAACAGACAGGTACAGAGACAGGTAGAGAGACAGAGAGAGCGAGACAAACAGGACAGACAGGCAGACAGGCACCTTGCTCCTGGCGGTGCAGATGAAGTTGACGGTGGCTCCGGCCGTGATGCGCTGTTCTTGCGGTTCCTCGACTGTCACCTCAATGAGCTTAGAGGACACCGCTGGAAGAGAGGGGAGGAGTCAATGGAAGTTCAACTGCACACCAATTTAACCAACAAGATTTGTAGTTCCAGGGAGCTACAAATCCCAGGGCACCCTTCTACATCGTTCTTGTTACGGTGGGAGGTTTGTGTTCATTCATAGGGTGATTCTTCGCTGGATATCTCAAGGACAGAGACACATTGCTCACATTGATTGCTTTCGGTTCATGAGTTCAACTTCAGATCGAGGTGAGAGGGTGAGAGAGAGAGAGAGAGAGAGAGAGAGAGAGAGAGAGAGAGAGAGAGAGGGGGCGAGCCTGACTGAAGTTGAAAGAGGTGAGGTAGCGCCCAATCAAGTTGAACCTGTGCTGTGCTGTCACATCCAATCAGCATCAGCCTATCGACCGGCTGATTGATCCCGACCAATGCCTCCCTCACTCTCATTTTACATCAGCTGACATGACAGCAGCGAGCTAGATTAGAACGTTTTCTCTCTTCCTGGGGTCAGAGATCAAGCGTGTGTTCTGTTCTCATGGTAACATCTGGATCAATTTAGCAACCGACCGTGGGTCCTATGGAACAAGGGGGGAAAGGGGGGGGGGGGGGGGGGGGGCAGGAAATTGCGGGGGGGAGGACTGGGGGTGGTTTGTGGTCGCCTGGGCAACACGGACGGCGTACCTGTGACCACGATCTCGGCGCGACTCAGGTTGCTGCTGCGCTGGTCCGTGCAGGTGCAGACGTAGACTCCGGCGTCCCTGAGCTGCACGCTGTTGAAGTGGAGCTCCTCCCCTGCACGCACACACACACGCACACACACACACACACACACACACACACACACACACACACACACCACACACACACACACACACACACACACACACACATTCAAATATGGGGGTTTGGTATTATAGTCTGTAAGCAAATGCATCTAAATTGGTGTATTAGACTGGTTAACTTGAACTTAGCATCATCAATCAAATCAATTGGATAATAGGATATTTTCAACAATATTGACACCTCTATATTCATTATGTAATGTATAATAATGTGTATAATAAAGTATCCAAGAGGTTAATTATGCTGTAATATATCGGAATCAGAAAGGTACTGTACGGCATCTCAGTTGCTCGTCCTAATTATTTAATGAACACGACACTCATGTGTGTATAACGACATACTGTATATTACCATATCTACCATAGACTATCTTTTTTTTTTTCAGCGCCACCAAAACAAAACCCTGTTTCTACGTGTGCGTGTGTACGTACCACTCCTGCGTCGGTCGGCGCTGCCAGAGATGGGCCGTCCGTCCTCGCGGGACCAGTGGAAGTAGTGGGGCGGGGCTCCGCTCACCTGGCACCTCAGGGTGACTGGGGCCCCCGGGGACGACAGCACCCGCTCGGGGTACACCTTCACCACCAGGGAGGCCGCGTCTGTGGAGGACCACCACCACACACGGTACAAGATGTTATAAGGAGGAGACGTTGACTCAAAATACTCAAAACTGTGGGTATGTTGCACATTCTGTTCCGAACAACTCGCACATACCCACAGTTTTGTAGAGTAGAGTTTAGATTTGTTTTCAGTTTTTGATATTTTTTGTATTTTCTGCACCTAGTGTGAAGTGTGAGCAAACATGGCAATGTAACTCTTGGACTCTTGAGTACATTTTATTTCATACATGTGCGTCAATGAGTTATGTGTGTGTGTGTGTGTGTGTGTGTGTGTATTGTGTGTATTGTTTTGAAGAATAGCGCCACCTTGTGGACGGTCCTGAACACCACTTACCGTCGTACGGGCGACACTTGACTCTCTCCTGTGGGTTGCCGACATATCCAGAAGCACAGCTGGCAACGGGGGTGAGAAGATCACCATAAAACAACAATGATTAATTACACAGGTGTGGTCACCTGGGTGCAGACCTTTGACCCCGCACTGATTCTCGTCTGGCATCATGATATGAAACAGCTATGTGTTTATAAGTTGAAATGATCCAATGATCTGGGGGGAATAACGCAATTTTCAAGCTGTTGACAACAGCTCTGGTTGCCATTTCTTTAGATTAGACAATTTTCAACCCTGAACAAGTAATCAACATTTTTTTTACAGAAATCCTCCCAGAATAGACACCGGGGTCTAAAATTACCATCATCGGAAAACTTTCACTTAATCGGCTCTCTTTCACGTTTGGGCTGGACAATAACAATAATAATAAAAATCTTGAATTAGCAAATTGGATTTTACATAGACTGTATGATTGTGTTTCTCAATATCCCAATAGCCCAAAATTGGTAGACTGGTTTATTTTGTTCCACTCTTAAAACCCCAGCAAAGCCAGTACGTTAATATATATAATATATATATATATAACAAAATATTGAGTCCCCCCCACGGAAATGGGTGAGAGAGGAGGCAACGTCAGACTGATGGAGTGTGACAATTCTGTGTGTGTGTGTATACCTTACCGTTCACAGGTACTGGCCTGTAAGCCAGGCTGGCAAGGCGGTACACTGTAGCCTCCGTTCCCCAGGCTCTCACAGGTGGGAGAGAACCTGCCGGACACCACACACACTTGTTTATTATTTCCTGCATTTAAATCCAATGAAATAATAATCAACAATCAAACAACAATCAAATTCCATGTTTACATGTCAAGCCCAAAGCTTAACACATACTAAGCACAAAAGGCGCCTGGAAAGTGAGTTGAAATTAGCACCGTGTATTCAATGTTGTTTTTTTGGTATTTCTTACATCCCTAATTGATCATTATTATGATTATTTATTATATTCAAAAAATGTGGAATTATATAAAAAAAATATATATTATTTGTATTTGTTCTGTTGCACATTCTGCCGGTGCATCGCGACTTTTTAATTTCACTGCATATCCTGTATGTGTATGTGACAATTAAAGTTCTTGAATTAAAGTTCTTGAATCTTGAATCTAATTATAACCCCAGACAACCGTTGCACAGTGTAAGGGTAAACACTGCTAAAGCAAGGCGCTGCGTTTAAATGTCATCGATTCCAGAAGATGATCACGCCGCCAGCTGAAGACACACCTTCAGGCGGCCCGCCCTGCTGTCATGGAAACACAAATCCCAGCCGTAACCGAGTCAGACCGAGTCAAGCCAAGCCAGCACAAGTGTATGGAAAAGGGCCAATATCGTGTCAACGGAGCAAACAGACACAGAGAGTCTGAATGAAGCAGGGCTGTCATTTTCCGCTGGCTTTGGTGTTGTTCTGCCCCGACATGGCCGTGTGCTTTGGGCTTAAAGTGGCCCCTGTTATACCACCAGGTGTGAGTGTGATCACAAGCTGTTTCAAAACAGTCACGTGACTAAAATTGTCATTGTGACGAAATGACATCACAAAGTCCAACCAAGATGTATGGTGACCAGATCAGTTTGCCATTTGGTACAGTCCACTGGGGAGAGGCTGGTAGTCTGATCTAGTCAGCATACATCTGGGTGGACACGCTCCCACTTGTGATGTCACTTTGTCCAATTTTAGTCACATGACAGTTTTGAAACAGCTTTTAATGGCTAATCACGCTCACACCTGGTGGTATAATTGGGCCCCTTTATGAGATGAGAGCATTATTACAATGGGAGGTTTTGGGGGGTGTTGTGTTGGGGGTTCAACACTCACTGGTTGTCGGGGTCCGTGTGGGGGCAGGCGCAGGGCTGGCAGTCCTCGGGGGTCCCGGCGGTGGCGTCCCCGAAGGATCCCACGGCGCACTGCTCACAGAGCTCGCCCTGGGTGCTGTGAAGACAGCTCTGGACCACACAAACAAACAAACAAACAACAACAAACAAACAAAGGCGGCATTACCTTCCTGGACAAGCTGCCTTTCCTTATGATCACACGTGTGTCATTTTCAGGGAGTGTTACCGTGCAGATGCCCGTCTCCGGGTGGCAGGAGTCGGAGTGGCCGTTGCATTCGCACAGCTCACAGTGGCCCAGGTACAGACCTCCCCCGGTGCGGGTGTATCCGGACGCACAGTCCTGGGACACACACGGTGGTGAAATCTCATGTCTACAATCTATATGCACTCTGGTCAGTCGTGGCAGCGGTGAATTACATCCAGGCCTTTACCAAGTAGAAGTCCTCCCATGGTGTTTTTCCCTCCCTCTCCCCTAATACTAGTTAGTAAAGACAGGTAGGTAGCAATGTGCTTTCTGAAACTAAACTAGTGATACGCAACAATCACTAGATTTGATGCTATATCACTAAGACTATCAAGGGATTCATGTTGCTAATGCACCAAATTACAAATGACACTGACTTTGTGTCTTATTATTTGATATGTACTTGTTTTCTTTTTTAAAAATGTTTTTTTTTAAATCATTGGTTAGCTTTAATTATCTTGTTAATGTTACTGTATTTTTGTTAAATATTTTGTAAGATAAGATAAGATAAGATAAAACTTTATTAATCCCGAAGGAAATTTTTGTGCCAGAGGTTGCATAGCAATAGAATAATAACAAGAGAGAAATAAACAATAGAATAAAAAATAAAAGAACAAACTTACAAATTTACAGTGAATCTACAGTAAGCCTAAGAAAAATATACAAATATTATATATATATATATATATAGAAATATTGTACAATTGTGTTTTACATTTGTCGTTGAGGACCACCTTGAAAACAAGAATGAGGACTTTCTACCTTTCAAACGTCAACGACATTCCACGTAGCCACGTAGCCCAGTAACCTAGCTTGTCACCCGGTAACACACAGGCGGTAACAAACTAAAGCTGCTGTGTGTGTGTGTGTGTGTGGTGTGTGTGTGTGTGTGTGTGTTTACCTGGCAGGAGAGTCCCTGGTAGCCGGGCGGGCAGCGACACTGCTCCACCTCCAGCGCCTGCGCCAGCCCGCTGTAGTTGGGCACGGCCACCTCCATGCTGACCTCGGAGATGCTGGCCGAGCGCATCTCGCTGGAGTAGGACGCGCGGATCAGCACGTCGTCCAGGTCGGCCAGCACCATCATCAGGTGCTCCCGGGTGGCTGGCATGCCGTCCGGACGCTCCCAGTTCTCCTGCAACACCACCACCACCCCGCCCCGGGTACAGTGTCATTGTAGATACATTGAAGCGGAAATGGTTTGTGTTTGACAAAGAAACAAAGATCCATTCCCAAAACTCTTTGTAGAATATGTCAGGACAGCGTTGAAGTACTTGAAGAAGACACAATTATCCGATGTCACATATATTGTCATATCTTCCAGACATACTGACTCAATATTTGGATGTGAATCATATCCAACAAAACCTGGACATGCACCGGAAATGTACTGCATATCAGGTTAATATCCTATGGAAATATCTCTAGATTCTCAGCCTTGTCACACAGTGACACTGAATATACACGATATAAACAAGTATATACCGTACATGTCAGATTTTCGTCATATCATATCATTTCATAATACATCATATCATATCTGCATGATCAAAACCAATTACTGGCGCAGAACAGCAGAGATACAGATCCGGAAGAACCTGCATGTGTACCTGCCTGGGAATTGAACCCATGCACATTATCTCTCTCTCGCTCTCTCTCTCTCTCTCTCTCTCTCTCTCTCTCTCTCTCTCGCTCTCTCTCTCTCTCTCTCACCTCTCTGAAGACAATCTCGAAGCCTTTGGACTCCCGGGCGCCCTGCTGCCTCCTCTGCCAGGGCTGGCGCGCCACCAGGGTGATGTCATTGCCCTGCGGGAGAGAACACCCGGACCAACGTGGTCAGTGCAGTGAAGCTCGTGGGTCGGATTTACCGTCGGCGAGGATCATGAAAGACGAAGGCGAAGACCTACGATGATCTGAACGTCCGCGTCGTCCAGGAGCGTTCCCCTGGCGCCCGCCACGTAGGAGATGGTGTACCTCAGCTTGGCGCCATAGGAGACCACCTAGATACACACACACACACACACACATCACACACACACACACACACACACACATACACACACACACACACACAACACAGACACACACTTAGATTCAAGTATATTCAGTATGAAACACATTTCATATGAAGATTATCCACGTAATACCATAAGATTGAGCAAAAGTTCAACCACAGAACTTACCATGTGCTAATAAGTACTGGGATTCAAACAGTGTGATTATGGGATTATGGGACACTGACATGTTAACATCAGGTCTACACTGCAGTGAGTGCAGGGTGATGGATGGGTGGGTGGTCTCGCTCTGCACCAGAACCCATGTTGTGGTTCCCAGGGCATGTTAACCAGGCCTGGGGAGGAGGAGGAGGGGGGGGGGGGTGTGGTGGTGGAGGAGGAGATGGAGATGGTAGTGGAGTAGGAGGAGGAGGGGGTGGTGGTGAAGGAGGAGGAGGAGTTGGAGGGGTAGAGGAAGAGGGGGAGGAAGGGTGGTGGTGGTGGTGGTGGAGGAGGAGGAGGAAGAGGAGGAGGAGGTGGAGGAGGAGGAGGAGGGAGGGGGTGGTGGAGCAGATGGAGGTGGGGAGGAGGTGGAAGAAGAGGAGGTGGTGGAGGAGGAGGGAGATGGAGGTTGGCGGTGGAGGAGATGGAGGATGAGGAGGATGAGGAGGAGGAGACCCCCCCTGGTTGTCACGGTTACCTTGTCCCCGGTGAAGGGGGCCGGGAGCAGCCAGTAGAGCGGTTCGTCCTGGTGGGAGCTGAACCCTTTGAAGACCAGAGCGTACTGAGACCACCCCAGGGGAGGAGGGAGAGGCAGAGGATAAAAGCAACAGAGATAAGCGGAGAGAGAGAGAGAGCGAGGGATAGACAGAGAGACTAAGGGCACAAGCACAGGTCTCAGATGACAGAGAGCAAAGCAAGGAAGCAGGCTTAGCAGTAAAGTAGACCCTGTACCCCCCCCACCGCCGCCCCAAGCATGGGGGAGGGGAGGGGCCCTTACAGTAACACACAGAGTATTTATGTTAACAAGACACACACGCTAAATACACGCTTTGCTCTGCTCGTCGGGTGGGAGTCACACGACTACAGCGACCACTTGCGAAATGATGCCAATGATGTGAAAATTACACGTTTGAGCGCTTTCACGGCAAGACCTGTGATTGACTCCATCGACGGCGTGATTACAGGCCATTCTAAGAACCATGTTAACTCTCACATCGCGCCGATTACAGTGCGACAACCTGAACAGAATGGAAAACGCTTTTGTGCTTAACCTAGGAGCACACCAGGCCCCAGGGCCAAAGCAGATCCACGCAGAACACAACGCAACACCCAGCGAGTTGTCTACGCCTGTGATCAACGCAACTCGATCGCCGGCCACGCCTCCGCCATGCACCGTGCACCGGGACAAACGGCACCACTTAAAACACTGACGGCCATGCACAAAGGCAGAGTTGTCGATCATTAACTTCAAAGCTATTTCATCGCCGGCCGGGGTGATTGGGGTAGCAGTTTCGTAGATCCAGGCCCCCCAGGGTGGGTGCTGTACTGTACTGTACTGTACTGTACTGTACAATAAACACAGCACGCACACACACACACACACACACACACACAGGTGCAGACAAGGCCAAAGTGTGAGTGTGTCACACGTGAGTCACACAGCAAGACGAATTATTTAATCGCGACTTCGGTCTACCTTGCCACTGGCTCCAGAGCCCCCGAAGGAGGGCTGGCTCAGCACGTTCCTCGACTTGCTCTGACAGACGGGGGGGAGAGACAGGCCACACACAGACACACCGGTGTCAACACGGAGGAGACCGTCTAACCAAGCACCTACCCGATTAATAATAATAATCAACAGTACGCGCAAACTGACAGAGAAGCTCTCGGTCTCAACCAGACAACCTGCCCGCGCTCCCCCGAGAGAGAGCGGCTCTGTACCTGCTGAAGAGGACCCTGGTGTCCTGGGGAGGAGGGGCGTGGCCGGGGGCGGGGTGGGGGCGGGGCCGGAGCCGGGGGCAGTCTCACCGAGGAGGAGGAGGAGGAGGAGGAGGAGGAGGAGGAGGAGGAGGAGGTCTCAGATGAGGGCGCAGGTCGTCTCAGGTTGTGCGAAGACCACCGTTTGTTGGAGGTGGAAAAGGAGGAGGAGGAACTTGGGAATCGAGAGGAGGAGGAGGAGGAGGAGGAGGAGGAAGGGGCCAGAGGAGCGAAGAGGGGCGGGCCCAGTCCATTGGAGTAGTTGGACAGGAGCGCCCACACGTCCTCGTCCAGCCACCTGCTGGCACCCTACGAAGGTGCAAGAGTGCGGGGGGGGGAGTGTCGGAGATGGTTCGAGGTTCAAATGGTAAAATGGATAGCATTTATATAGTGCTTTTATCTAAAGCACTTTACAGTTGCCTGACCCATTCACCCATTCATACACCGACGGTGGTGTCAACCATGCAAGGTAACAACCAACACGTCAGGAGCAGTTAGGGTTAGGTGGCGTCTTGCTCAGGGACACTTGGAGGAGGCTAGGTGGAGGCCGTGGATTGAACCAGCAACCTTCCTGTTGCCAGACAACCACTCTTACCTCCTGAGCTACTGCCGGGGCAGCAGTAGTAGCTCAGCTGTGTGTGTGTGTGTGTGTGTGTGTGTGTGTGTGCGTGTGTGTATGTGTGTGTGAGGCCGTTGGAGTGTGTGTTTACGTTTACATTTACGACATTTGGCTTTTATCCAAAGCGACTTACAATTGGTACATTTGTAGAAAGAGACAGCAATATACCGCTGTGGTGCATAAAGATAAGAATAGAACAGGATTATGTGTTTGTGTGTGTGTGTATGTGTGTGTGCGTGCATGTGCGTGCGCGTGTGTGTGTGTCTGTGTGTGTGTGTGTGTGGCGGGGCAGACATGCTGTATCATGCTCTTCAAACCAAGACTACCGCCGTTGTGTATTCAACCACACACCACTCTGAGTGGTCTCGCATGGTGGTGGGTGGGGGTGGGGGATGGGGGGGGGGGGGGGTTGTTTTAAGGCATACGAGAGTCACAATCACAACCAAACACACAGGCCTTCACGTGCCTCATCACTCCCTGTGTGTAATGCACACAACACATGCAGCTATACACACACACACACACACACACACCCCAATCCACACACACGCAGGCAACAAGCTCAGGCTTTGGATGGGGGTGTGGGGGTGGAGACTTCCATTGGAATGAGGACATTTCCTCCCGTTGCTACGGATACAGAGATGCAGAGGCGGTGGGCACGGCGCGTGTAGTGACTGTCCGCATGCTAGTGGACACCGTCACTTGGTGGGTGGTTCCCTTGGCAACGACGTGCTGGTGTGGGTTGCAAGGAATTCTTCTACCGATTCTATGCGACCAATGCAAGACCATTGAGGGTGGCGGCATCACGGCACTCCATTCACCCACATGCTAAACACAGATTCCTCCGTCTGGTCTGATGGACAATCAACACAGCGAGCGAGACACCAACCGCCAATGGGCATTACCTGCTCTGCTCGTTTCGTACGTGCCAACAATGACCGCTTCTACAGAGCGGGCGAGCGAATCCCCAAAGAAAGAAGAGAGAGAGCGAGAGAGAGAATCAAGAAACGAATCGTCACCATCGATGCCTAATCTTCGAGCGCGATGCTTAGCCTAAGATTAACAACCGAACATTCCTTGCAGAAGAATTGACCAAAGAAAAAACAAAAACGTAGACAGTATAGTTTGCAGGGAATTGCGTGGAAAGGAAAGATCAGGTTGGATGGGCAGTTGCAAAATGAAAGAGAAGTGGGCTTGGGCACACAGAGGGGGAAGTAAAGTAGTGAAGTGTTACAGGTGGAGACCCCAGCAATCCTGGCTGCTCCTTGGTGGGTAGTAGAGGCCCCCTTTAAATAGAAGCAGCTCCACGTGTCCCATTGTCCATCACCAGGTTGGGTCACCGTGGCATGGGGTCCTCGTAACGCGGCCACTCACCTTGTCTCCCTGGTAGAGGCCGGGCAGCTGCCAGTAGTGGGGCTCCTGGTTCAGGGAGTCAAAGTTGCTGTAGGAGAGCTGGGTCCCGTCGGTGGACACCTCCACGGAGAAGCCCGAGGAGATGCGGTTGGTGCGCTGGCGGTTCACCAGGGCGTAGTCCTGGAAATTCCCTGGAGCAAAGATGGAGGACACCTGCACAGACAAGCACACACAGCAAAAACTTTAACTCAGTTCCTCTGTGATCACAAATGCTGAATACAGTGTTCTAAGGTATTGGACTATTTGGCCCAGACACAGTCTGTTTAATCAGTGATGATCGGTTTCCTTGTGTCGAGTTTGTTGAACGTTTGGTGGGGTTTTGTGTTGCTAGTAGTGACGAATGAAGGTCTCACCAGGTCTCTATAGTAGGTGGAGCTGGAGCACTGCTGGGTCACGCCCATGCAGAAGCAAGACAGGCAGCCATCTTTGTTGCCTGGGCTGAGGTAGAAGGTTCCAGACTTGCAGTTGGAGCAAGATGAGCCCTCGACGTTCATCTGAAGAGGGAAAATGTCAATAGTATTAACAGTAGACGGGGAAACAGATTTAGGCTTTTTGGGGGGCTTTTGACAGGGAAGTTGCTAGTTCCCCCATTAACAACCTTTTAGTCTTGAGAGACTTTCTAGTTCAGATATTGTTTGGGGTTTTGAATGGAGCAAGGTCCACGGTGCAGGGTTCATATCAGATGCTTACCTTACAAGTACAAGCTCCTCCGCTGCAGCCCACAATCCCTTGCTGGTCGCAGTTATAGCAGTTACCTAAGGGAAGGCAAACAAAACATCACTCCTTGGGAAAAACAACTTCTCAGGCCAAGACAACTTTGTTTATACAGCCCGGCCTTAAGGACAACTACTACAATCTCAAAGGGCCTCACGGGCCCATATTTGTCACCCTTCCATAATGCTAAACCCCTTAAAAGGGGAAAGAATCCGACCAAAAACTAGGTGGGAATATGAAGAGGCCTTGAGCAGGAAGACCTTAACAGGGGGTTGTGAGACTGAATCATACAAATCGTGAATAAAGATAATTAAACAAAAAAACAAAAACAAAGAAAAAGTTATGATTTATTTGCATGTGATGCTGGTTTGGCTAATCTAGTTTTTCTTTCAATTCATTAATAGGCTTAGAAATTCTGGGGTTTTTTGGGTTGCCAAGTACCAAGCAACGGGAGGGGAGATTCCTGATCCCTGATAGCACATAAATCACTCTGTGTTCTCGGGAGTAACCTACGCACCATTGACTTCATTTCCGCCCACAACACATCTCTGCCCAAGCTCCGGGTTGCCAGTATAACCAGCGGCACATCTGAAAAAAAAAAAAACAAGAGGTCGAAAATTACGTTCAAGATGTACAAGTAAATATTTCCACCCACAAGAGGATACAGGCCCTTTTCAACACAAAGACAATGAGACAAAGAGACAGGAAGCGGGGAAAGTCTGCTCGGAAGAGATATGTGTGATGCAACATGACTGCCTGCGAAGACACCTCTTAACCCACACTGAACAACCCCGTCACCCAGGGAGCTTTCCAGCCACACAGACTCCAACTCCCAAGATCCACTCATCCATCTCAAGTAGTTAATATTATTATAGCCGGGAAGAACATGAGCTAATGTTTATGTGTTCAAGTGGATGGGACATTTTTAATACACGGCGGCCCATACAAGGTGCATCACTTCAGAGCTGAACAATCGGCAGGCCAGCGGCGGTGACGGTGTTGGTGATAGCGTATGCAAACATTGACTCATTGAGTCCCCGCCCCCTTTCAAAAACAACGAAAACGAAACAGAAGATGAACATGAACTGGATGAACATGTGGCCATATGTTGGTCCCGTCTCGAGCAGTCAGCGAATAGGAGGTGAAACCCAAAGAGATACACTGAGATGAGATTTACACTGGGACAGTAAAGTGACAATAACACCAAAGCTGCTGTACTAATGTCGTTGAATTGTTCCCCCAGACCTTTCAACAACAGGTGTAATACCATCGCAGACCGAGCCGACAGAAATGCGTGCGAGATCCGCGACCAAGCAAGGAGATCCAACACAACAGCAAGGCGAAGCAACCCGCTAAGCTCAGACACTACGCAGAGGAGAAGGAGAAGATGAAAGAATCTCGGGGGGGATGATATATTAAGACCGTCTTAATATCACGGAGCGGTGTCCGCCCGCGCCCGAAGCCCGAAGCAACCCTCTGGTCTCTGGGCTCCGCTCACCTGTTCTCTGGGAAGGTCCGTGGGTCAACAGCCCACAAACTGCTTCTAGGAGACGTGAATGCTACACAAACGTGCTTCAGAGGGACGCAACACACACGGCCACACAGCTGCTCTTTTTTTTGTTTTGTTTCCAAAGATCAACTTCTTTATCCTTTTTTTGCAAAGCCTCGTCATCAGTGTTGCAGTAAGAGAGGTTCGGTAAGACACAAATACAGAATACTGACAAAACGAACTAAATAAGGAGTTACTTGGTATATATTCAGTATATAATATATATATATATATATATACTGTATATTGCATAGAAATACACAAATACAAATGACGTTCTATTAAGGCCGGTTCACACCAAAGCTCAAGCGTAGAGCCAGGGCTGGAGTACCTGAGTCTGGCCTTGGTCTAGAGACGGGTCTCATGACCAATTTTTTGATGGTCTCGTCTTGGACTCTCAGTGAATTTGGCTCGGTCTAGAATGTGAAATTGCATAGCTAGCTACATACAGTTTTTACTACTTTCAGGTCGACTAGAGCCCTGCGTAGACCGCAAGCATAATGCCCATCTGCTTTCAATCCACCCCCTTGTCAATCAATTCATCATTTCCCCACGGTGGGCGGAGCTGATAGCAGAGTGGAACGTGTGGAAGCCTGTCATTTTGATGCCGTTTTTTTTTTTCTCAGACTGGCCTAGAAAGCGAGTCCATTAAACACGTGCGTTGTAGACAAGGGCGCGAAAACGTCCTGCTTCTGTTTGGTGCTCTGCACTTGAGCGTTGGAACAGCCTTCATAACACAGTGATGTTAAAACGTAAACTTATAAGACTTATAGGCTTTTGGACGAGTGGTCGACCGATATGGGTTTTTCAATGGCCGATGCCGATATACAGTATAATGCCAATCTCATGTTTTTTTCCCACCCATCACTGACGTCTTCCCATTCAAAGTTCAAAGTTCAAGTTCTAAGTTCAAAGTGTCTTTATTGTAGAATGGTAGAAAATGGGGGTGCACTAACGTTGTTCCACAGCGGCTACACTGACATTTATCGGCCTTGTGGGCATAGGCATCGGCCAATGGCGATTACCTCAAAATGCCAGATATCGGCAAACCGATTAATCGGTTGACCACTATTTTGGACATTTACAGAGTCATTCAACACATTTTTACCACAACTATGGTGGTAAGAATAGGTATTGGGTAAAAAATGATATGGGTACTAATTAAAGCTCAATCAACAATCTATGATTTGGTATTGCTTATACCTGAAATGAAGTCTCCTAAATCATCTAAAAACTATTGTAGAAAGATTATTGTAAACCTAAAGTTGGTGCCCTAGAAGAGCCTTACATCTCCAAGTTAGACTTATTATGATAAATTGAATTAATCTGTAATCTATTTGTATTAACATAATACGAATCAATCCAATGGCTATACAACTTGGAGATGTGACACTGTTTCCTAGGGTACCAACAATAGCTTTATAGTTAGATAACACACTATTATACACAGATACGAGGGGGTCATTTTAAAGGGGTCTCTGGGAAATGACTTGACACACTTGAGGTAGTTTAGCCATGTGAAAATGAATAAGCAGTTTCTAGAAGTGAAAGAGGTGCTCAGCTGTATCTTCATTGCAATTGCTTTGGTCTTTTACATATAAAGTATGTCGTTTAAAAAAAATATTTCATAATAATAGTTCCTTTCAAATAATATGTGAAATAAAGTGGATGGCATGCCTTCATAAAGTTGAATCATTCATATTCTTACGTTAATAATCAAGGGATATATACATGCATGAAAGGTCCACAGAGTAGGGAACCTTTAATCATCCGGGATGATTCTGATAGGAATGGCCAGTCGTCCTAAAACGACATGAAGAGAGCCATCATGGATTGTCTTTCCTTTCCTGGAGCGCTTGTCTCCTTGTAAGAGCTGTAGAAGGTCCAAGATATGGTGCTGCTGCTGCTTCTTCTTTTTAACCGGAGCAGACTTGGCCTTTCGTCTCGTGGTTGTCTTAGATGTGGTGGTCTTAGGAGGCTTTGTGGTGGTGGTGACAGCAACCTTACTGGGAACCGACCTGACTCGGTGCAACGTTTGCTTCTGCTTGGGCTCTGCTTTCATTACCTGTTTCACGGTCTTTGGCTTGGGCTCAGGCCTGGCCTTTTCAACCACTTTTTGCGGCCTCTTTGTATGAGGTGAGTCCGATCGAAAGGACTTGCTTTTTCTAGCGTTGCTCTGACTTTCAGAAGCTCCCTTTTTACTGTCCCACTTAGGATGTTTAGCTACTGGTGGTTTTTTGGGTGGTTGCTTCACTGCAGGCTTGGGTTTATGAGCCGGCGGTTCCACTTGGAATTTGGTGGTGACTTTTACTGTGTTTATGTCTGGAGGACTTTGCGTTGTTGTTGTTGTTTTGACAGCAGATCCTTTGCTCACTGTTCCCTTTTTGTCTGGCCTCGGCCTAGCCGGTGTATTCTGCTTTGAACTATTCCTGGACCCACCCTGCTTGCTCTTCGACTTGGTGGTGGGCTTTGTAATGGCTTGACTCCTGGTGACCACCTTTCTGACAGTATGACGTATTGGCTTGCTGGTGGTGGTGCTGGTGGTGGTGCTGGTGCTGGTGGTGGTGGTGGGGGTGCTGCTGCTGGTGGTTGTGCTTGTGGTGGTGGTGCTAGTGGTGGTGCTGGTGGTGGTGGTTGGTCTACGCTTCTGATCCGGTGAAGCGGTGGGGAGTCTGTGAACAGGAACGCGGGGCGTGGGTATACTTTGAGGCACGGTGGCAATGCGCGTCATCGGCCTCCCTGTCACCGTGACTACGACAAAGACCCGTTTCGTCGTTGGTGTTGGCGTTGGTGTGCGCCCGAGTGGGGCGGCGGTCCCGATGACAAGGAGGGGCGGGGCCCTGCGCTCCTGGACAGAGCGGGAGCTGTGTCGTGAGCGCTTCATCTTGTTCATTTCCTGCGCCAGCGCCGTGAAGCCATCGATCAGGATCTCTAGCCGGCCCTCCAGCCGGCTCAGGCGGGTCTCCATGTCCCCGTAGCTCTTCTCCAGCTCGCCCACCTTCTCCTGCCTCTCGGGGGCCGCAAGCCGCATCGTCACCAGCTTCTCCAGCTGCGCGCCGAGCTGACCCTGCTGCTCTATCATGGTTTGGATGCTGTCCTTCATGTCCAGTGTGTTGCTCTCCAGCATGCTCAGCCGGTGGTTGAATCTGTTGAGGTGCAGGCGCAGCAGCTGCTGGAAGCTGGCGTGGCGCTCCTCGGGGCTGACCGTGACGCGGGGTGGCAGCCTGGGTGCCCACCGGGTGTAGACGGCGGGGACCCGGGAGGCGGTGACCCGGGCGGCCGTGACCTGGGAGGGAGTGACCCGGGAGGGGGTGACCGGGCGCGTCGTCACGGCAACGGCGCGGGTGGTGCGTATGTGGGAGGTGGTGGGGACAGACAGGGACGTGCTCTTGGTCCGGGGCCTCGAAGACGTGGCGACCGGCTTGAGGGAGTCCTCCCCATCGCCGTCACCGCCGTCACCGCCGTCATCGTCGCCGCTGCCGTCGGGGACGAAGACTTTGTCCAGACTGAAATTGAACACGGCTTCGGCGCCGCAGCCCACCGGGAGGAAACCCTCCAGCTCCCCCTGCTGGAAGGGGTCGCAAATGGCCGCTTTGTGTCTTCGTGCCCCGGCGCAAAAGAGAGAGACAGGATCAGACGTTTCAAATGGTGACTTGGTGTTGGGGGGGAGGGGGGCGGCGGTATAAAACAAATCATGACATCGTAATCTTTGCTCAGGGAGCAGCAAAGATTACGGCACAAGACAACAGTCTTCATAAATGGCCGGGTTGGCGGCATTTATGCCACAGAGACCCAGGTTACAAACCGTGCACGTCCGTGCAGACACACCCTCACACACTCTCACTCACACACACACACACACACACACACACACACACCACACAACCCAACAGAACGCATCAGCCAGGAGATCCAGGATATAGACTACCTTCTAGTAAAGCATACAGAGTTTAAAGTGCAAGAGCATCGTCTGGAAAGCCTTTTGCAGGAGGAGTTGCAGGAGAAGGAAGTGGAAGCAAATGAAGGGAAATTCTTGTGTAAAACTTCTTTGACCAAACCAGCGAATGAATGGCGGGCATGTGAATCTGATATGTAATATCGCAGAACACATCGCCAACATGGACATCCATACACTCTATGTTGACTTGGAAAAAACAAACCCAGTGAGAGGACCAACAATCCAATGAGGGGGAAAAAAAGAGCGCATTCATGACTTCACAGTTGAAACCCGAAACACCTTCGAAACTTCAGGAATGGGTGGCGGTGGTTGTTCTGCAACTCCCATCTCCGTCCGCTGTGCACCACAAGCCTCCGCAAACCCACAACCCGGCCGCCCTCAACCTGCCAGCAGCCCAGTACCACCACCCTCTGCCCGACCCCCCACTCCCAGACAACAACCCTGGCCAGTGGGTCCAGCTGCTGCCCCCCGCCCCCATGCCCCCCGGGGAGCCTGAGAGAGACCGACACTAACTATGATGAGACAAGAGGAGGAGGAGAGCAACAGACAGACAGAGAGACAGACAGACAGACAGACAGACAGTCAGACAGACCGTCCTACCTCTCACAGCGCCTGCCCGTGTAGCCGGGAGGACAGCTTTCACAGGTGGGCTGGCCGTCCGAATCCAGATAGCAGGACTGGGAAAATCTGCAGAAAGAGTTGCAAAGCATATTAGTGTTTACATCCATGACTTTAGCCAGTTTGATGGTATATCTTTCTTTTTTTGTGTCAACCCCTGTTGACACAAATTGTCGTAAATCACATCTTAAATCATGTTTGTTCCACCACGGGTAGAAGTACGGTTCCCGGTGGCGTACGGCACATGATTGGTCATGCTTGCATGTTCGTATCATATCGTATTGGTGTGGGATGTCTGTTTGCTAACTCACTGGCTGCTGGAGGAGGTTCCGGGGCAGGGGCAGGCCTGGCAAGCCGTGGCTCCGCCCGTCGCGGGGTTGCCATAGAAACCGGGGAGGCAGCGGTCGCACCTGGGCCCACCGGTGTTATGGAGGCATTGCTGTTACGCACATACCCACACAACCACACACATGCACGCACACACACACACACACACACACACACACACACACACACACACACAGACACCCATTGAGATTCAGTGAGCAATGTGTAAATGGCGCGTCCACATGTTGGGATTCGCCCAACGCCTGAGAAAAAAAAACCATTAGGGCATTCCGCTGCAGAGATCAAAGGGGGACGAGGCTGACGTGAACAGAACAGAGAACAGAGAAGCCAGAAGCGGCAAAATGGGGGCGTGGCGACTAAACTGACCAGACAGGCGCCGGTCTCGGGGTCACAGCTGCTGGCGTGGCCGTTGCAGTCGCATCGCTCGCAGGTGCCCAGGTACAGGCCGGAGCCCGTGCGGGTGTAGCCCGCATCGCACTCCTGCACACACACACACACACACACACACACACACACACACACACACACACACACACACACACACACACACACACACACACACACACACACACACACACACACACACACAGGTTGAGTAAAAAAAACACCCAAAGGGAGAGCTGGCAGAGAACACACAACATCTCTTTGTTCAGCGGGATTATGAATTTTGATAGATCTCTAGTCGTCGGGGGTTCCCGTATAAATATTGTTATTATTTTTCCTGTGTGTGCGCGCATGTGCATGTGTGTGTGCATGTGTGTGTGCATGTGTGCATGTATGTGTGTACCTGGCAGGATGGCCCCCTGTACCCCTGAGGACAGGCGCAGTGTTCCACCTCCAGGGCTCGCTCGTGCCCCGTGGAATGGGGGACTGCGATGTCCATCTTAATGTCGGAGATGCTGTGGGAACACACACACACGCACGCACACACACACGTACACACGCACACACAGAGAAACACACACACACACACAGACACACACGTGAATCCATGCCCCGGTCAACTTGGACCCAAGCAAAATGTCACGGAGGAACTTTCAGTTTAAGGGGTTTACTGCTTCGTACGTGTACGAGAATAAAACAAACAAACACAGTCTGCAACATCAACTCTCTTTTCGCAAAAAGATAGCAGAATATAAATATACGATTATACGATTACCTATGTACGATTATAAAGTAAAACTAAGAAAGTTGGACAATTTAAATCATTGGTCCGGGAGTTGACTTCTCCAGTGGCCCACCAGTTGCCAGCAATGGAGTGGTAACACTTCACAATAAGAGAATCATTAATTAACCATTAATTGGCATTAGTTAATACAGTAATTAAGCAATATGATATAGCATTAGCATATGGGTTTAGGGATTATTTAAATAATGTATACATTAATAACTTAGTTAACATGAACTGTTACCTTTAGTTTAACATGAACACCTCCTAGTAAACGATTACTAACCATTAGATTAACTGTGAATAAATGTGAATAAACTGCATTATCTGATGTTAAATAATGGTTCATTAACATGCCCTTATTGTGAAGTGCTGCCAAACGGTGGGTCGATGTTGCAGATCACGATTCTTTCCACCGACACGTGTCTGAAGCAGTAACCTCTCTCACACTACACTGAAGTCAAAATGGGCCGCCAGCGCCGCCCCCTCTCACCTGCTCTCGGCCATGCTGTCGGCGTAGGTGGCTCGGATCATGAAGACCGGTGATGTCGGCCAGCGCCATCAGCAGGTGCTCGCGGGTGCAGGGCTGGCTGTCGGTGCGACGCCAGCGCAGCCTGGCAGGGGGTGGAGGAGGGGGAGGAGGGGGGGGGTGAGTCTCATGTATTGACGCTGCTCTTCAGGGACACGCCCCCTCTTGGGACGGTTTGCCTGTGTTGTCATCTTGCCTGACGACTGTCGGCAAGTACCTACTCGTTCACGCATTAATGAAGTGTAGATCACATGGTATTGGATGTGTATTGTACTCCCTGAAAGAAGTATGGTTTATATCAGGGGTGTCAAACATGTGGCCTGGGGGCCGGATGCGGCCCACAAGCTGATCCAATGGAGCTGATCTGGCCCTGGAGGCAATTTCATAAACTGGATTGCATGGATGGATGGATTCATTTTCTGACTGATTTCTTCACTTCATTCATAATTCACGCATGTCCTGAACTCACCTGTGTGGAACGTGCAAAGCCTGGGTCTAAATTGCATGTGCATGTACAGTATATCTATCTCCTTCTACGTGGTTTAAAAGAGAAAATATTATACCAGCAGTTGTGAGCGTGATTAGCCATTCCAAGCAGTTTCAAAAACCGGTTGGAATGGCCCCACTTGACACTTGGAAGTGTCCACCCAGAAGTATGCTGGATAGATCAGCCGACCAGCATACCCAGTGGATTGGAGCAACTGGTAGGCTGATTTATCTGCTATACTTCTAAGTGGACACTCCCACTTGGGGCCATTCCGTGTCACATGGGGGCCATTCCAACCGGTTTTTGAAACCGATTGGAATGGCTAATCACGCTCACACCTGGTGGTATATAGGGGACCTTTAAACGTATGGCAGCCGTGCAGCACTGTCTGTAACTGTACGACCTTTTAACCCCCACACCCTACACACCTCCCTGAAGGTCAGCACCACAGGTGGTGGGGGTGCGGGGGGACACCCGGGTCTGGGAGTGGTGCTCCAGGGAGATGCCGTTGCCCTGGATGACCACGTCCGGCTGCCCGTCGATCACCAGCGAGCGCTGGCGCGGCTCGTAGCGCACGGTGTAGCTCAGTTCCCCACCGTAGGCCGTCACCTGGGGGAGAGAGACAGAGAGAGAGAGGGAGGGAGAGAGAGAGAGACAGAGAGAAAGACTTTTATTTTATTTAAAAAAAAATAATAATATATTATTTTTGTATCTTTGTATTTTTGTATTTTCCATATTTTGGTATTTTTTATATATTATTTAGATATCTATATACACTGAACAAGACTTTTTCTATGTACACAAAAGGCCTATTTCTCTGAAATTTATTTCACAAACTTGTTTAAATCTGTGTTAGTGAGCACTTCTCCTTTGCCGAGATAATCCATCCACCTGACAGGTGTGGCATATCAAGATGCTGACTAGACAGCATGATTATTGCACAGGTGTGCCTTAGGCTGGTCACAATAAAAGGCCATTCTAAAATGTGCACTTTTATCTTGAAAAGAGACATTTATAGGCACTGAAGTATGGATTTCACAGATATGCAGGGGGGGTCAGAAAACCAGTCAGTATCTGGTGTGACCACCATTTGCCTCACGCAGTGCAACACATCTCCTTCGCATGGAGTTGATCAGGTTGTTGATTGTGGAATGTTGGTCCACTCCTCTTCAATGGCTGTGCGAAGTTGCTGGATATTGGCAGGAACTGGAACACGCTGTCGTATACCGCCGATCCAGAGCATCCCAAACATGCTCAATGGGTGACATGTCCGGGGAGTATGGAGGCCATGCAAGAACTGGGATGTTTTCAGCTTCCAGGAATTGTGTACAGATCCTTGCAACATGGGGCCGTGCATTATCATGCTGCAACATGAGGTGATGGTGGTGGATGAATGGCACAACAATGGGCCTCAGGATCTCGTCACGGTATCTGTGCATTCACAATGCCATCAATAAAATGCACCTGTGTTCGTTGTCCGTAGCATATGCCTGCCCCATACCATAACCCCACCGCCACCATGGGCCACTCTAGTCACAACGTTGACACAGCAAACCGCTCACACACACACCCACACACACACACACACACACACACACACAACACACACACACACACACGCACACACACACACACACACACACACACACACACACACACACACACACACACACACACACACACACACACACACACACACACACACACACACACACACACACACACACACACACACACACACCCCACACACACACACACACCCACACACACACACCCGCACACACACACACACACACACACACACACACACACACACACACACACACACACACACACACACACACACACACACACACACACACACACACACACACACACAACACACCACACACAACACACACACAACACAACACACACACACACAACACACACAACACACACCAACACACACAACACACACACACACACACCGCACACAAAAACACACCGCCACCATGGGCCACTCTAGTCACAACGTTGACATCAGCAAACCGCTCACCCACATGACGCCGCCATCTGCGTGGTACAGTGGATTCATCCGTGAAGAGAACACTTCTCCAAAGTGCCAGACGCCATCGAAGGTGAGCATTTGCCCACTCAAGTCGGTTACGACGACGAACTGCAGTCAGGTCAAGACCCCGGTGAGGACGACGAGCATGCAGATGAGCTTCCCTGAGACGGTTTCTGACAGTTTGTGCAGAAATTCTTTGGTTATGCAAACCAATTGTTGCATCAGCTGTCCGGGTGGCTGGTCTCAGACGATCTTGCAGGTGAAGATGCCGGATGTGGAGGTCCTGGGCTGGCGTGGTGACACGTGGTCTGCGGTTGTGAGGCCGGTTGGATGTACTGCCAAATTCTCGGAAATGAATTTGGAGACGGCTTATGGTAGAGAAATGAACATTCAATTCACGGGCAACAGCTCTGGTGGACATTCCTGCAGTCAGCATGCCAATTGCACGCTTCCTCAAAACTTGCGACATCTGTGGCATTGTGCTGTGTGATAAAACTGCACATTTTAGAAGAGTGGCCTTTTATTGTGACCAGCCTAAGGCACACCTGTGCAATAATCATGCTGTCTAATCAGCATCTTGATATGCCACACCTGTCAGGTGGATGGATTATCTCGGCAAAGGAGAAGTGCCAAAGTGACACAATTTGAGAGAAATAGGCCTTTTGTGTACATAGAAAAAGTCTTAGATCTTTGCTTTCAACTCATGAAAAATTGGAGCTAAAACAAAAGTGTTGCGTTTATATTTTTGTTTAGTGTATATATAATATACAGTATATATATTATATATAAGTTGACTCACTTACCTGTCGATATTTAGTTCTTTATCAGTATATTTTAGAAACTCATGTTTATACATTTGATTGCAATATTGCAGCTTTGTTTACATATTTCTTTGTTATAGAATATCTGCAATTGTACATTTATAAATTAGATTTGTTTTGTTTTTGTTTTTATTTACCACTCGCTTTGGCAATGTAAATGTATGTTTCCCATGGCAATAAAGCTCTTTAAATTGAATTGAATTGAAGAGAGAGAGAGAGAGAGAGAGAGAGAGAGAGAGAGAGAGAGAGAGAGACGGAGAGAGAGAGAGAGACAGAGAGAGAGAGAGAGAGAGAGAGAGAGAGAGAGAGAGAGAGAGAGGGGGAAGAGAGAGAGAAGAGAGAGACAGAAGGAGAAGAGAGAGATAGAGGGAGATAGAGGGAGATAGAGACAGACACACAGAGAGAGAGACAGAGAGAGACAGAGAGCGAGGAGAGAGAGAGCGAGAGAGAGAGAGAGAGAGAGAGAGAGAGAGAGAGAGGAAAGAGAGAGAAAGAGAAAGAGAAAGGGAAAGAGAGAGAGAGGGGGTGACAGACAGAGTTAGAGATAGAGACAGAGAGAAACAGAGACAGGGAGAGAGAGAGAGAGAAAGAGAAACAAATACAGAAAGAGAGGGAGCAATAGACAGAGACTCAGGCAGAGACAGAGAGACAGTGAGCGAGAGAAAGAGAATAAGATAGAGATAGACAGACAGAAAGAGAGACAGGCAGAGAGAAGGAGAGAGACAGACAGAGAGAGAGACAGGCAGAGAGAAGGAGAGAGACAGACAGAGAGAGAGACAGGCAGAGAGAAGGAGAGAGACAGACCATGTTTAAGAGCAACGGCAGTCATCATCTCACGTCGCTCGGTGATGGGGAAGGTATTTCACCACCCAGACACCACCGGAGGTGAGCTGGTGGAAGGGGGGGGGGGGGGGGGGGACCACATCACATGACCTACAGCACAGACATGTCTGCGTGGGCCTTTTCCACGCTGGCTTCAGAACAGAAAGGAAAAAGAAAATAGTGTCCCGCTCTCTTTCCACTCTCGACGAGGACAAGCCGCGGCACGCAGCAAGCAGAGGAGCGTCTCGCCTGACCTGACTTGCACAGACGACTTCACACATCTCTCAAAGATACTATCCGGCACCCTCTCCCCTGGTCTCTCCTCACCTTGTCTCCCAGGAAGCTCTCGGGCAGCACCCAGTAGTAGGTGTCGCTGGGCAGGGTGGCAAAGGAGCGGTACACCACCTGGGAGGAGCCCCCGGCCCCCGTCTGGGTCAGGCCGTCCGAGGTGCCCCGCGTCTGGGCCAGGTTGGTCAGGGAGAAGAGCTGGCCGTTGGTGCCACCGCGCACCTGGGGGGACGCCGCGCACACACACACACACACACACACACACACACACACACACACACACACACACACACACACACACACACACACACACACACACACACACACACACATATGCACGCATGCGCACACACACACACACGCAGACACACACACACACACACATACAGCTGACAGATCTGAAGTGGAGATTTGCTTCTAAATATCTATGTTTCTATCCGTGTACATCTTTATTTGCATATTTGTACATCTGTATCTACATTTGTATCCGTGTATATATATCTCTATCTATACATGCATCTAGTGTATAGTGCATAGATGTATATATGTATCTTTATCTGTATATCTGCATATCTGCACCTATAGTTGTATTGCTCTAAACCTATATCTACATTTGTATCTATATTTCTAGACCTGTAAATCTGTATCTATGGCTGGATCTATATCTCTATACCTGTCCATCTATCCATCTATATTTTGATACTTAGAATTATAGGTCTGCAGCCCACCTGTCCTGGAGTAATCTGTGAGCTAGCGATTCTGTTCAATGACAAAGGTACCACCTCTACCCGTGTCTACAGCTACACGGCTAGAGCAGAGTGCCATCCCTGGGCTTGTGTTGCGATTGATCTACCCGGTGGGGAGGAAGACGGAGACGAGAACCTACCTGGTCCCTGCTCCAGGAGGAGCTGCCACACTGCTTGGTCACGCCCATGCAGAAGCACTGTATGCAGCCGTCTGCGTTGCCCTCCGTCAGGTGGAAGGAGCCCGGCTTGCACTGGTCACACTGGGCTCCGGCCACGTTGTTCTGCACACACACGGAGTGGTCGCGTTGGTGAGGGAAACACGTACACGCAAACAACATACATATATACATGTGTGGGAGTGTGTGTGTTTGGTGGCTGGCTTAATTAGCCTCACCTGGCCCAGTTAGAGTCTGGGGTGGGTGGGTGGGGCTCCAACCTCACCTGGCCCAGTTAGAGTCTGAGGTGGGGGGGGTGGGGCTACAACCTCACTTGGCCTCACACTCAGGGAGCGCTAGCATGCTAGCAAGTACACCATCTGCTCTGTCGTTTCATTTCATACAAAGTTAAACCAGACTTTTCAACACAATACTGGCTATGTCTTTAAGGGGAGCCCCGAACGAAGACACATTTGGGTGTCATGTGGCAACAAACTTTGCGACAACAGGCGATGTACTTGTGCAACATATGTATCTAATGTACAGTAGATGTACAGGCAAGCACACAAGAATATGCATGCATATACTGTACATATGCAACCCACACGCACACAGGCACGCACAGTCGCACACACACACACACGCACACACACAGCAAAGTGAATGCATCTGTCTGTTGAGCTCATCATGGCGAGACTAACCAAACTCACAGAGGACAACTGTGGTGTGTGTCTCCCACGGCGACACACACCACTCATGAATAGGATGAATAGGATATTTCTATTATCACGTTACAATACTTTTCCTTGTTTCCCAGGAAGTACTTTTCCGAGTACTCATACCTTGCAAGAGCAGGGCCTGCTGTTGGAACTGACTGACCCTCGGCTGTCACATCGGCTGCTCTCTGAGGAGAGAGGAGAAGGGAGGACAGGAGAGGAGGGAAGAGGGGAGAGGGGAGGAGGAGAGAGGAGAGGAGAGGGAGGAGAGATGGGGGAGAGGAGGGGAGAGGAGAGGAGACGAGAGGAGAGAGAGGAGGAAGGAGAGGAGGAGAGTGGGGAGGAGAGGGGAGGAGAGGAGAGGAGAAGAGAGGAGAGGAGAAGGGGGGAAGGAGAGGAGGAGAGGAGAGAGGAGAGGGGAGGAGAGAGGGTCGGGGGAGGGGAGGAGAGGGGAGAGAGAGGAGAGAAGAAGGGAGGAGGAGGAGAGAGGAGGAGAGAAGGGAGGACAGGAGAGGAGGAGATGAGAGGAGAACCGAAAGGAGAGGGGTGAGGAGAGGAGGAGAGGACAGATGAGAAGACAAGAGGAGAGGCGGGGAGGAGAAGAGTGAGAGAGGTTAGGAGAGAAGGAGAGAGAGGAGAGGAGATAAGAGAAGAGAGGAAGGAGAGCATATGAGACGCATGGAAAAGTCAGTGTCTGGAGGCGTTTCAGCCCCTCTGCGTTCCTGCAGCATGAGCACACGCCTCTCTGTCCTTGCAGGAGAGAGGAATGGGACTGGAGGGGGGTGGGGGGGGGGGTGATTGTTCCAGGGGGGGTCAGGGGGAGTTTGGGAGTAAATGAGTAAGCGTCTGTACTCACGAGCAAGAATGCATCGTCCGTTGGGCTGAAGAGGGTTGCCTTGGTAACCGGCCGCACACCTATGAGCGGCGGCGAATAAAGGGTGAAATATTGTCAACAAACGTTCAGGCAGATCGTACTAAGATTGTGATGTTGAAGGATTGGAACGTTTGTCCCAGCATTGGTTCTGCACTTTTTTCCACTTCAGCACACTTCCCTCAACTTTTCCCATCGTGAAAATAAATGATTGTCTGGCTTTCCATCTCTCCATCTTTCTTTTTCTTTTATGAATACTGTATATCTTTTTGTCATTTTAAATGCAAAAAGGCAAAAAGAAGTCTACAAATGCATGACCATTGCTCTCCACAATCTATTAAGAGCTCCAGGGACAACATTCAACACGTGGAATGATCTGAGAATAGTTTGGGCCAAATATTAATCTTTATATTTATACGGCCCTGTCGTCGAGGCTTCCGAGACCTCCTCTTACTTTTCACAGCGTCTCCCAGCGTAGCCGGGCTGGCAGGCGTTGCAGGTGGCCTGCTGGTCGGTGTCCAGGTAGCAGGTGGCAGAAAACCTGCAACACGGATGGGATGAACCACCAGGGATGAGGAATGCATACGTCAGAGTGTTAATGGATAGCAACACAGGGTCAAAAGTCGACAGGCAGGGTGGATGAATGAAGGGCTCTGTTTCTGAGGGAGATTAACACTGGGGGGAATAAATAGAAATAAAATACACACACACGAATGAATGGTAAATGGATTGCATTTATGTAGCTCTGTTATCCAAAGTGCTTTCCAGTATTGCCTCACATTCACCCATTCATACACCGACGGCAGTGTTAACCATGCAAGGTAACAACCAACATGTCAGGAGCAGTTAGGGTTAGGTGGTGTCTTGCTCAGGGACACCTCGACACTTGGCTAGGCGGAGCCCGGGGGATCGAACCAGCAACCTTCCGGTTTCCAGACAACCGTTCTTACCTCCTGAGCTACTGCCGCCCCATGCACACATGTATGTGTATGTGTGTGTTCCCGTGTATGTATGTATGTATGTATGTGTGCGGGTGTGGTGACCTCGTACCGGCGGGATGTCTCCGTGTACGGGCATGGGCAGGGCTTGCAGTCGTCATGGCGACCGCGGCTGGGCTCTCCGAAGTAGCCCGGTCGACACTTGTCACACTGAGGGCCCTCTGTGTTGTGCTGGCAGCTCTGTGGGGGTGGAGGACGGAGGACGGGGATCACTTTCTCATTCTTTCCCATGAAGTCATCGGTGTTCGGCGCAAAGCAACACAAATCATTTTCCCCACATATGGTATGAGGCCCCCGATCACAATGAACGCGTTTTAACAGCTGGGGGGAGGGTGTGTGGGTGTGTGTGTGTGTGTGTGTGTGTGTGCATGTGTGTGCGTGCGTGTGTGTGTGTGTGTGTGTGTTTATTGCTTGATTGAAATAGGCCACTTAACCATGAGTGGATTAATGTTTAAACCTTATTTACATCTTGACTCACTTTTTGTAGTGTTACATTTATCCAACAAAAAGAAGAATTGAATGATGAGCACATAATTGTGATTGGCAGTCCCGCTAGCCAATAGGACGTGAGCTCTCACCAGACAGTTTCCGCTGATTGAATCACAGGCGCTGGCGTGTCCGTTGCAGTTGCAGCCGGCGCAGGTCCCCAGGTAGGAGCCGCCGGGGATGCGCTCGAAGCCTGCGGAGCAGACCTCACAGGAGAGACCTGTATATCCTGCAGGACACCTGCACACACACACACACACACACACACACACACACACACACACACACACAGGAGGGCGGATTTATGAATGGGCCATGACGAACCATCACACTACACATCTCTACTGTTGACAAACTGCAGAACGACAGAAAGGCAGAAATGGATAGACAGGCAGACACACAGAGATACAGAGACAGACATAGAGACAGACAGAGAGGCAGATAGGGAGACAGGGAGACAGGCAGACAGAAAAACAGGCAGACAGGGAGACAGACAGATATATAGGCACATAGACAGGCAAACAGACAGGCAGACAGAGAGACAGACAGGCAGACAGGCAGGCAGCCAGACAGACAGACAGACAGACAGGCAGGCAGGCAGACAGACAGACAGCTAGATATAATGAACAGAACAGATAAATCCCGATAACTCTGGATGAACGTGACCCCTCACCTGCACTCCTCCACGTCCTTGGCGTGGCCGTGCGTGCTGAACTCCACGCTGGTGGTATCCATGATGATGTCGCTGAGCGCCACGCTCACCATGTGGTTGTCGTAGACGGTGCGGATGTTGATGGAGTCCAGGCCAGCCAGCGTCATCAACAGCTCCTCCCGGCTCACCGCACGCCCATTGGACTGCTGCCAGTTGTCCTGGTAGTCGACGGAATCCAACATCAATAAGACCCAGCTGGTGCACCAGAGCAAGGCCCACCTCAGAGTTCACCTGGAATCTGCCTTCGCTCTCCTAACTCTAGCACTAACTGTACGTCTTGGCATTATTAATAGTACTTGGTATTGTTTAGCTATTGTATGTTCTTAGATGCTGGTGATGCGCTCAGAATGGCACTTCTGCAGTTATCCTATTAGCTATTATGCAGGCAACCTAGCAATTATGAAACTCATTCTATTAGCCTTGCAAGTATGGCTGCTAGAAAACAGCTCTATTCTTATCTTTATGTAACACATTGTTATATTGCTGCCTCTCCTTCAACAAATGTACTCTTTGTAAGTCGCTTTGGATAAAAGCGTCTGCCAAATGCCCTCAATGTAAATGTAATGTAGAGCCGAGGGTTACCTGAGGCATACTTTTTTACCAAGACTCAAAGCGATTTAGGACTGTTCCTCATTTCTGTTGAGAATTCGGGGGGAAAACGCTGCTTGGAACGAGGGCTGAACAATAAGGTAAAAAAATTTTAATCTTGCGATTACTTCGACGGATGTTGTGATGATGTATAACGGTATGATTCACTCTCAGAGGGAAAGACCATTGCTGCATCACAACAGTTCATTCGGTTTCACTGGAAAGACCTATCATGGTGTGACACGGTATTTCCATAGATCTGGAGAAAATCTGTGTGTAGAACAATGGGGGGCATCTCACCAGAACAACCACCACATAAGTCACGTAAAACTACCAAACTACCAACTACCTCTGTGAATTTGATCTCCTTCTGGTTGGCGATGCGTGCGGGGGTGGGGTTCCCGCGGCGGTACACCAGCCTGCGCCCGTTGCCCACCAAGATGACGTCGGGCTTCTCCTCGGGCTCCGACAGGCCGCGCGCCAGCGTGTAGCGGATCTTGTACTTCAGCGAGCCGCCATACGAGTCGATCTGGATGGACACACACACACACACACACATTGGTTGAGATCGGTGCATTTGTCGGTGACTGAGCCACACCTCCTGCTGCGGTTCTGAGAAGCTTGTGCCAATGTGATTGATTCTTCAAGGAGCCACCAAGCTTCGTTTGGTGGCTGGCTGGCATAATTGGCCCCACCTGGCCCAGTTAGAGTCTGGGGTGGGTGGGGCTACAGCCTCACCTGGCCCAGTTAGAGTCTAGGGGGGAGTGGGGGGTACAGCCTCACCTGGCCCAGTTAGAGTCTAGGGGGGCTGGGGGGTACAGCCTCACCTGGCCCAGTTTAGAGTTTAGGGGGGGTGGGGGGTACAGCCCCACCCTGGCCCAGTTAGAGTCTAGGGGGGCTGGGGGGTACAGCCTCACCTGGCCCAGTTAGAGTCTGGGGGGGGGGGGGGGGGGTACAGCCTCACCTGGCCCAGTTAGAGTCTAGGGGGGTGGGGGGTACAGCCTCACCTGGCCCAGTTAGAGTCTAGGGGGGCTGGGGGGTACAGTCTCACCTGGCCCAGTTAGAGTCTGGGGGGGGGGGGGAGCTGGAAGCCTGTGTTGCTTAGGCTAATCAGTGCACCACAGGTTAAGTCAGCCATCAGCACACACACTCAGGAGAGTGCTAGCATGCTAGCACATGTACCATCTGCTCCATGTCATTATATCAAACGCTGCAATAAACCGGACTTTTCACCACAAACCTCCCTGTGTCCTTGGAGGAGCCCCGAACAAAACCACATGATGTGGCATTGTGTCAAGCAGCCTTGTTACATTGACATTACATCACATTTTGTTTGCCTGTTTTGTTGCCTGGTTTGTTTTGCGTGGTAACGGAGTTCGGGGTTCTGAGGTCTACGTGTATTTCAAAATTAAAAGGATAAAAGCGTCCAATAATAGTTTGTAACATAGTGTAACGTATCCACCCGCTCCGTGTAAATCGACATTGTTTTCACGACTTGTTAATGCTACACTGATGTTAGAGAGCGGTTGAGCCAGGTCAACCGTGGCATTCTTTTCCCCTACCTTGTTTCCCAGGAACTGGCGAGGCAGCGTCCAATAGGAGTCCAGGTTGAGGAAGCGCCGTGATAGGTCGACCAGCTGGAACTCCTCCATCTCCGGGTTAATCAGCAGCTGGGTGGACGAGAGAGGAGGGTTGCCTGGCCTTAACTGGTAAGTGACATTCACTCCTGCAGGGCGAAACAACGAGATAGCGAGATAGAGAGATAGAGAGAGAGAGAGAGAGAGAGAGAGAGAGAGAGAGAGAGAGAGAGAGAGAGAGAGATGCCTTATTATGTGATCATGGAGAATAAAACACATTTAAACTGAATTGAAAGGAATTGAAAGTGGCTGACAGACAAACTTGCTGTTACAGTCAACTGAATTGTTTCGACGAGACTCCAACCTATGAGGCTTGAGTCCTGTTTCAAAATGATCCTCAGCTCATGCCTCTCACCTGTCTGTCAAAGATCGTCGACTGCCCAGCCTCTACATTTACATTTACATTTACATTTACATTTAGGGAATTTGGCAGACGATTTTATCCGAAGCGACTTACAAAGAGTACATTTGTTGAAAGAGAAAGCACGCTGTGGTACATAAAGATAAGAATAGAGCAGCTTTCAAACATTCATAGTTACAAGGTTAATATAACGAGTTTCATAATTGCTAGGTTGCCTGCATAATAGCTGGGATAAGAGCAGACATCATGTGCTTGTCATGTCCAATAATATTTCACTTCAATTATGCCAAATTGTTTTCGCCGTCAGAATATCTTATCTTGCCTACATATTTGTATATTTTAACTGTAAATGTGTAAATCCGTTAGTTTATTTTGATCATTCTGTTGTTTTCCATATTGTATCACTATGTAACCTGGCACAAGAATTTCCTTCGGTATTAATAAAGTTCTATCTACATCGAAACAAGCCCGTATGTTGTACACAACACACAGTATATATATAGCATGACTTCATGGTGACCCCCCCCTCACCTCGGTGGTTGTCCTCCTCGTTGAAGCGCAGGGTGATGCGGTTGCGGTAGCGTCCGGTCGCCTGACACGTCTTGGTGATGCCCGCGCAGAAGCAGGACACACAGCTGCGGCCCTCCACGCTGAAGTGGCCGTCGGCACAGTTGTTGGATCCTACGCGCAGGGGTTGTGTGCGCATTAGCATGGATGTTGTTTGTGTGTTTCTCCACACAGAGGGTTCCACACAACCCTGACGACTAGTGCATATACTGTATTTCTTGGGAATCGAACCCCCAACCTAACCCAGGCCCAGGCGGTGTAGCTGGGGCAGCAATGCTCCGGTGGCAGCTGCACATGACAGGACACGGAGGAGTGGCAATATATCTCGACCCATGTAGCCGTAGATATCATGGATATACTACTGTATAGATATGGTATTATATATTATAAATATTATATATTTTCATCCTGTCAACATAAGCCCTTTGTCTCAAGTGTGATATATATATATATCGCACTTTATATATATATATACAGTATATACTGTATATATATTAACATTACCGCACATCTTTCAATTGCTTATTTTTTATATATTTTTTACATTTTGTAGAATTTCTACATTGTTACTTGCTGTTTAATGTTCAATGTTATGCACTAATTCCATGAAAGCACATTCCTTGTTTGTAAAAACTATGGCAATAAACCTGTGCTTGTATTTCATGATTGTGTTCAAGATGAACAACCTTCCCATCTCCTAAAAGGGGGTGCCACCACACAACCACTTCACAAACACTTAAGTTCATTCAGGTGTGGGTCTGGTGGTCTACCTGAGCCTCCCTGGAGGGTGAGCACCCCGTCGGGGATGCCGAACACCAGGCCCTTGGCGTTGATGGCCTCGCAGGTGTAGGCGCCCTGGTCCGCCTCCTTCACGTCCCGGATGACCAGGGTACCGTGCCCGTTCTTGCTGGTCATAGACACCCTGCGGGGAGAAGGCCGACGTCAAAGGTCAAAGTCACAATGTCACTGTGGTGTCAGGCAAACTTTTTTTCTTTTCCAGACCTTCACACTTTTCTGTATATTTTCTGGGGTATTTTAATGTTTTCCTCTGACTGTTTAGGAGATAAAAACAAGAAAAAAAAGCAATATATTTCCTGTCCTGGGAGTGGAATTGGAGTCTTTGGTAGAGGTCTCGGAGAGGAGGATGCTGAGTAAACTACTCAGTATTATGGACAACGCCTCCCATCCCCTGCACACCACACTGGTGTCATACCAGAGCACCTTCAGCCATAGACTGAGATTACCGAGGTGCACCACAGAACACCACAGGAGGTCCCTTCTGCCTGTGGCCATCAAACTCTATAACTCCTCCCTATAACTCCCCCTACAAGACAATGAACACAGCAATATAATGTGCAATATTACCTCTCAACATCGTGTTTTACGTGCAATATTATTAATATTACTGTCCAACATCATGTGCAATACTCTATCATGTGCTATATTATTATTATTATTATCATGCTGTCTATAAATACTATCTATAACACTACCTCTCATCTCCTCTCATCATCATGTGCAATATTCTTAATATCTTAATGTCCAATAATATTTCACTTCAATTATGCCAAATTGTTTTCGCCGCCGGAATATCTTACCTTGCCTACATATTTGTATATTTTAACTGTAAATTTGTAAATCCGTTAGTTTATTTTTATCATTTTGTGTTTTCCATATTGTTATATTGTTTTATTGTACTGTATCGCTATGTAACCTGGCACAAGAATTTCCTTCGGGATAAATAAAGTTCTATTCTATTCTTTTCGATTCTATTCTGTGATTACTTTCTGTTTAATTTTCAATGTTCAATGTTTGCACCAATTTAACAAAAGCACATTCCCTGTTTGTAAAAACTAAGGCAATAAAGCTGATTCTGATTCTGATTTTGAGATGAAGTTAATGTTTTGTATATAGTAAATATTTTATACATGTATATGTAGTTTATACATGTATAATATACTGTTTATATACAAAAGCTTAACTTCATCTCAAGTCAAATGCATTGGAAGCAAGACACTCCTCCCTCCCTCCTTAAATGCACAATGTGTGAAATCATTTGTGAAACATTTTTTTGGATTTCTCAACGATTCTGAACAGAGGGGAGGGGAGAGGAATTGCACAAGCGTTTTGCATCGGAAGAATTCTCTGGCACCAGGCAGCGCAGGCCGAGCGCGGATACACAGGAAAACACTATGCACTAGTAATCAGGGAAAAAAATCGCAAGGCAATCACAATTTCACGCCGGTCGTCAGATCGCACTGGGCTGAGAATGAGAATCTCTGAGGCAACACTTCCGTTGACCAGATGTGTGATTCTACTTTGGCAGAGGTGACGAGCGTTTTTTGCGCACAGATCCGAACACATGTTCTCCCGAGTGTCACTCATAAAACTATCGGAAAAGATCTTTGGGAGTCCGAAATAAGAATTTTATCCCATCGACAACATGATTGTGAAGGAATCCCCACTGCACTAGTTTTTCTCTATAGTTTTTAAATATATTTGTTTGTTCAATTGTTTATGTAATCATTTGATGTTCTGCGGGTAAGCATTGAAGAAACTCCTGCACTCAGCAATTTACTTTAACGCAGCCCTTTTTACTAAATACATCTTACCTACAGTATATTGATTTTCTTTTAGGCTTATATACTGTACATTTATTATTCTATAGTTTTTTTTATTATTTATTTACTTATTTTTTTATAATCTTACCTATATTGTTTTACTATTAGGCTTATACTCTGTAGATATATTATTCTATTGTTTTTATTCTTATGTTGTTGGTATTTCTGAGCAACCTCTGGCACAAGAATTTCCTTAAGATGAATAAGGTTCTATCTATTATCTTATCTTAAGCGGAGTAACCGAGTTTGGACCCTGGTGGCGGTGGGGTTGGTGTTGGAGGTGGTGGTGGTGGTGGTGGTGGCGGTGGTAGTGGTGGTTGGGGTGTTGGTATTGTGGTGTTTGTTGTGTGGTGTTTTTGGTGGTGGCGTTGGACTGTCCCGCCCCCTTTTTTTGGTGGGGGGTCCCGGGTCCCCAGATTTTCCCTTCTCGTCCCCCAAAAACCCCTTCCCTGCGCCGCCCTTGCTTGGTGATGTTGGTGGTGGTGGGTGGTGTTGGTGGTGGGTGGTGGTGTTGGAGGTGGTGATGGTGGGTGGTGGTGGTGGTGTTGGAGGTGGTGATGGTGTTGGTGGTGGCGTTGGAGGTGGTGGTGGTGTTGGTGGTGGTGTTGGAGGTGGTGGTGGTGTTGGTGGTGGTGGTGGTGGTGGTGGCGGTGGTGTGGTGTGGGGTGTGTGTGTTGGTGGTGGTGTTGGAGGTGGTGGTGGTGTTGGTGGTGGCGTTGGAGGTGGTGGTGGTGTGGTGGAGTTGATGGTGGTTGGTGGTGGTGTTGGAAGGTGGGGGATGGTGGTTGGGTGGGGTGGCGTTGGAAGGTGGGTGATGGTGTTGGGTGGTGGTGGTGGGGTGTGGGTTGGTGGTGGTGGGTGGTGGTGGTGGTGGGTGGTGGTGGCGGTGGTAGTGGTGTTGGAGGTGGTGGTGGTGTGTGTGTGTCTCTGCCAGGAACCCCCACCTGCCGCTGGCGTGGATGTGGCCCCAGTTCAGCCTCCAGGAGATGATGGGGGTGGGCACGCCGACCGCCTGGCAGGTGAAGGTGACCGTCTCCCCCCGCGCCACGCTCACCGACTCCTTGGGAGGACTGGTCACCGACGGGGGTGCTGGCGGACCGGGGGAAATACACTCAAACTGGGCGCACTCTTTGACGCACAAAACATTAAGAAATGTGTGTGTGCATGTGTGTGTGTGAATCTCAGAGGAATCCTTTAGCGCTTTAACACGTAAGCACTATGTGTGTGTGTGTGTGTGTGTGTGTGTGTGTGTGTGTGTGTATGTGTGTGTCTGTGGCGCCACATGCGTGAAAAGCGCTCAGTTCACTGCAAATTAGTCACGGCTCACAAAAGCAACACCAAGGGCGAGTGACTATGCAGGAGAGAGCGTAAGGAATCGAGACGAGGGGGAGGAGGAGGAGGCGGAGGAGGAGGAGGAGGAAAGTGGAAACAGAGACATGTCTGTGGATGTGTGGTGAAGTGTGCATGTGTGTTTAAAGGGAGGGAAAGAGAGAAAGGGTGAAAGAGAGAGAGGGAGAGAGAGGGAGAGAGAGAGGGATAGAGAGAGAGAGAGAGAGAGAGAGAGGGGGGGGTAGAGAGAGATAGAGAGGGAGGGAGAGATGGGTAGAGAGAGAGAGGGGGGATAGGGAGAGTGAGTGAGAGAGAGAGGGAGAGAGATGGAGGGAGGAAGAAAAAGAAGGAGTAGAGAGAGAGAAAGAAAAATAGAGAGAGAAAGAGAGAGAGAAAAGCTAAGAGGGAGAGATGGAGGAAGGAAGAAAAAGAAGGAGTAGAGAGAGAGAGAGAGAGAGAGAGATAGATAGAGAAAGAGAAAAAGAAAGAGAGGGAGAGAGGGTACTACTGAGGTACTTACTGCAGCCGTACTCGTCGGAGCGGTCGGGGCAGTCGGGCTCCTCGTCACACTGGTAGCTGGCCGGGATGCACGTCCGGTCGGCCAGACACACAAACTGCTCCGGAGCGCACGTGTCCCCCGGTCTCTTGGTGGCTACACAGGCATGATGACAGGATGTGTGTTGAAATAACTTGGAAATAACTTTCATCGCACGCTTCATGTCCGCTTTGGATGTGAGTGAGTTGTTAAAGGTTGAAAATGTGATATGAAATCATTATATGGGTGTGTGTGTGTGATTGGTGGCTGGCTTAATTGGCCTCACCTGGCCCAATTAGCATCTGGGGAGGGGGGTGGAAGGGGCTACAGCCTCACCTGGCCCAGTTAGAGTCTGGAGTTGGTGGGGCTGCACGCCTGTGGTGCATTAGCTAATCGGTGCACCCCCCAGGACTCTAACTGGGCCAGGTGAGGCCAATTAAGCCAGCCACCAAACACACACACTCCCACACATTACTATCGATTATTTGATATATTTCAGATAGACAAATTACCATATGACCTATCTTTTCAATTATTATTATTATTATCCATCCATCCACACACTCTCTAGTTCCTCCTGAGGGGTCCCGAGGCGTTCCCAGTCCAGACGAGATATATAATCACTCCAGCGGGTTCTGGGTCTGCCCCGGGGTCTCCTCCCAGTTGGACGTGCCCGGAAAACCTCTAAAGGGAGGCGCCCGGGGGGCATCCTAATCAGATGCCCGAACCATCTCAGCTGACTCCTTTCGATGCGGAGGAGCAGTGGCTCTACTCTGAGCTCCCTCCGGATGTCTGAGCTCCTCACCCTATCTCTAAGGCTGAGCCCAGCCACCCTGCGGAGGAAACTCATTTCGGCCGCTTGTAGCCGCGATCTCATTCTTTCGGTCACTACCCAAAGCTCGTGACCATAGGTGAGGGTTGGAACGTAGATGGACCAGTAAATCGAGAGCTTCGCCTTCCGGCTCAGCTCCCTCTTCACCACAACGGACCGGTACAGCGCCCGCAGTCACTGCAGACGCTTGCACCCAATCCGTTCTGTCCATCTCCCGCCTCCATTTTGCCCTCACTCGTGAAACAGACCCCCGAAGATACTTGAACTCCTTCGCTTGAGGCAGCGCAACTCTATTCCCAACCCGGAGGGAACACTCCACCGTTTTCCGGCAGAGAACCATGGCCTCAGACTTGGAGGTGCTGACTCTCATCCCGACCGCTTCACACTCGGCTGCAACCGCCCCAGTGCATTGCTGGAGGTCACGGTCTGATGTAGCCAACAGAACCACATCATCTGCAAAGATGATGTGGGTGACAAAGGGACAACCTTGGCAGAGTCCAACACCCACTGTATAACGTGTCTTGATTTGTGCCGAGAATACGGACGCAGCTCGCACTTTGTTGGTACAAGGGGTGGGGGATGGCCACATCACCAACGGCCCTGGTACCCCATACTCCTGTAGTACCCCCCACAGGATTCCCCGGGGGACACGGGCATAAGCCTTCTTATGAAAGCACATGTAGACTGGATGGGCAAACTCCCATGCTCCCCCCCAACAACCCTGCAAGGGTAAAGAGCTGGTCCAGAATCCGCACTGTTCCACAGCCTTGCCACTGAAGAGCTTTTTGACTACTTCAGTGACCTCTACCAAGGATATGGGTGAGGCTTCCCCCGAGTCTTCAGACTCTGCCTCTTCCACAGAGGACATACTGGTCGGGTTCAGGAGCTCCACCTCATTTCCACCTCATTCTTTTCATTCTTTCATTATTATTATTTTGATGTTTTTTTTTATATTATTTTGCCAATAACCAACAGAACAGAAATTTTACTCAAACCTAACAGAAGCTATCATCAAAGCCATATTGACTCCTATAAGCACAGTGGTGGGGCTGGCGGTCCTTAACCAGGTAGATCGGAGGCAGAGACTCACGGCAGTCGGTCTCGTCTGAGTCGTCCTCACAGTCGTTGTCTCCGTCACAACGCCAAAGCTTCAGGGCACAGCGGCCGTTCTTACACTTGAACTCGTTGGGTTCACAGGGCGATGGGGTACCTGAGAGAGAGACACAGAGAGAGAGAGAGAGAGAGAGAGACAGAGACAATCAGATGATCTGACTGGATCCCACTGACTCCCACCCTCCATGGACACTTTTGCATTTCATTAACGCACATCTTATCTTTTCTTCAAATTGTACCTTTTTATTGCTTATTTTTGTATACATTTTTTAATATAATTGTATTTATTTTTTTGTTATTATTACTCTATTATTATTACTCTATCTCAAAGTTATGCACCAATTTCACAAAAGCTCATTCCTTGTTTGTCAAAACCAAGGCAATAAAGCTGATTCTGACTCTGATCTGAATAGTTTTTTTAATGTTTGCAATGTGCGGCTTTGTTCTAATACCAGAGAGTACTGCTTCATACGTATGTTCACACAAAACATCGGCATTCAAAGTCCTGGAAAAGTGGAGTTGGATTGACCTCATTGACACAAATCCTGGACCAATGACATCATCTGTCCAATTCCATTTTCTGGGATTGTTTTCCATGGAAACTGTGTCGATGTGGCAGGCCGGAATCTTTGTTTTTACAACATGTCAAATACGAAGCAGCATATTATAATCATAAACGAGCTTGACCCTTGACCCTTTGACCCTTTGACCCTTTGACCCTTGAACCTCACCGCATCGGAACTCGTCGCTGCCGTCGGTGCAGTCCATCTCCCCGTCGCAGAGGTAGTCCCGGGGGATGCACTCGCCGCTCTGGCACTTCGCCTGGTCCACCCGGCAGGGGCCTGCGAGACCGGGGGTTCCCACAGGCTTCTTGACGGTGGTGATGGCGGCCTTGGTGCTGGCGGCGGGTGGTGCTGGTGGTCGTGGTGGTGGTGAGGGGGGCGACCGGCGCAGGGGTCTGCAGTCCTAAAAGTCCTAAAAAACAAGTGTAATTAAGTGGTTTCCGCATCACCGTGTGGGAAACTCAACTCCAGCAGCAACATGCAGTTCATTTTATTTATTCGGCCGTGGATGCGATGATGGCCGATCGATCAGTCGACGAAGCCACCGCTGAAACTCACCACAGTCATCTCATCACTCATGTCTCGGCAATCCGGTCTGTTGTCACACCGGTACTCCAGCAGGGATGCACGAGCCATCGCCACACCTGTGCTCATCCTGCATGCAAGGCCTGATGTTCGGGGTAACTGGGGGTGGGGGGGGTTACAGAAGGTTTCAAAGACATGCAGGCCAAGGCTACTACAGCACCACCAGCACAGCCAATCCAATCTTGTCATAATCGATCACAGGGACAAAACCTTTTTGAACAGAGATCGACACTCTTTTTAGTTATGATGTTACTGTGCTACTTTCGTGGTAGCACGGCAACGGGGGAGTTAGTAGCAAGTTATTCATGGAATCGCAACGTTAAACGACGTGCGGAAAAAAGTTACAAGCACACACAGCTGTAACGGAAAGGCGTTCCCGCTTCAACCGCCTGACCTGAACCCAAGAGGTTGTGCTGCTAGCACCACCTGCACACCATATGGTCCTTTCAATCGCTTCTGTTCATCTATCATCTGTAATATTCCTAATCCTCGGATGTCATTTAGGAGCTCTTTTCGTAGCTGAATGGCAATCCGGTTGGACATTTTATATGGACGGCGAAGACGGAGAGGGGAGATTAAAGTAACCATTATGGCTCGGCTATCAATCTGAGCGAGTGCAAGGGAGTGTTTCTGCGTAAATCAGAGTTCACCGCTTCAGCAGACAGCACATTCCTCACTGAACACGCCATGCCATGCAAAGGTATTTATCTTTCCTCCGAACGCCATAAAAGCTAAGGATTTGCCTAGAGTCAGTTTCCACAGCAATACACTCTGTTTAAGGTTACAAAAACAGCCCAGCGAGACTCTTTATTAAGGGTGAAAGCACTTCCATCGGTGTCCATGCAGCAGGACACGGCACATGGTACAAACCTGGTGCTGCCATAGACTCCACTGCTGGCAGAGGTTGAGCTAAAATTCCAGAGAAACATGTTGGACATGATGACCTGAAGTACAGAGGGGCGGTCGACTTAAAGTAATCCTTAATCCTTAAAGGGGCCCTATTATACCCCCAGGTGTGAGTGTGATTAGCCATTAAAAAGCCTGTTTCAAAATCGGCAAAATTGTCATTGTGACAAAGTGACATCACAAGGGGGAGACATCTTTAGACACCTATGGGTGTCACCTTTCTTTAAATTGCACTTTTTCATTGCTAGTTTTTTAGATATTTTTTAGATACGTTTTAAAAAAGAATTAGAATTTCCATCTATCCATCCATCCATCCATTCTCTTCCGCTTATCCGGGGCCGGGTCGCGGTGGCAGCCGGCTAAGCAGGGCCCCCCAGGCTTCCTTCTCCCCAGCCACACTCTCTAGTTCCTCCTGGGGGATCCCGAGGCGTTCCCAGGCCAGACGAGATATATAATCCCTCCAGCGGGTTCTGGGTCTGCCCCGGGGTCTCCTCCCAGTTGGATGTGGAATTTCCATATTATAATTTTCTGTTTAATGTTCAATAGTATGCACCAATTTCACAAAAGTAAATTTTTTGTTTGTAAAAAACGAAGGCAATAAAGCTGTTTTTGATTCTAGATTCTGATTCTGATTCCCCTCACCTGCTCCCAGACGCCTGAAGACGAAGCCCTGGACAGAGGTGACGTAGGAGGCAATGGAGCCCTCCTTCACCACGCTGTACAGCATGCTGCGGATCTGCTCGTCGTTGCTGTTGTACTCGGAGCCCACATCCAGTTCCACGAACACGTCCGCCCCGTCCTCACGGATCACCTTCCTGCCAGGGGGGGGGGAGGAGAGGAAACCATGAGGAAGCACGTTAAACGGAACAATTATGTCTTACGTGTATTAGTTCGATCTAAGATGGTGCCCCGATGGCTACCTCTGTGTTTTGGTGGGCACTGTTTTGTCTTGTTTTGTATTTACATTCTTTACTTTATTATTACCTTCTGTTAAATGTTCATTTGTATGCACCAATTTCACAAAAGCACATTCTTTGTTTGTAAAAAATTAGGCAATAAAGCTTGATCTAACACTGATCAGATTAATAACAGTTAATGCAGTAAATCACAGTAAGCGAATATGAAGAGGGAGTCAAGTCAATGATGTCTCTTCTTCTCTGGACCACCCCTTGGAATCTTTTACTCAATCTGAAGAGCGAAAAACATGACCAATTGCTAACGTATGGGTCGTACAAGTCAAGCACTGCCTTCTCCTAATATAGACGTGAATTCACTGAGGGTGAAGATGTGGAGAGTGGAGGAGACAGCGGTGATATCCCCAGCGGTTGAGTATGCTCCACCACCACGCACGTGTGTGTGTGTGTGTGGTCACACACACATGCACACAAATGATTTAGAGGCAGTGTGTGTTCTTACTTTATGAGAACTACGCTCACGGTCTGAGCACCTGGGATCCTGTTGTACTCCGACTCCAGCTGGAAGAGAGAGAGAGAGAGAGAGAGAGAGAGAGAGAGAGAGAGAGAGAGAGAGAGAGAGAGAGAGAGAGAGAGAGAGGACAGCGTATACAATGTGGAACAGTTTCAATAAACACATGCGCACATTTACTTTAAACCTCATACATCACGTCTTTAAATATGGGGGGGGGGGCAGAGATCTACAAAATAAACACTGATTATCCACACCAAAATTATACTAACGTCTTTTCCCTTTAATATAAATATAAAAGTGCAACGTAGAGACCCTGTTGAAGATGAAAATAAGATTGTGTATATAATAGCCTAATACACTTTTTGACATTTGAAAAGGCCAGACAGAACATTCACTATACCTACAATACATTCAATAAATAAATTCATTTCATTCAATGTCATTAATGTATGTAATGTAACGTATACCATTATTATTTTTTTTAAATAAAACATATAAGGCAGCCCTACTGTAGGCCTATGAATCTGATTATGCATTTGTTAAAGATTTGAAAGAAATAAATACCATGACAAGATTGATTTTACATGAAAAAGAGATTTGTAACCAATATATTGCCCCCCCCCCCCCCCCCCCAAATAAAAATCTATGAAAAAAAAGGATATAAATCATGGTATAAAAGTGAGGCAGGTGTAGGCAAGCAGCCTACCGTGTCCACCACGGCGTCTGAGATCTCGGTGAAGCCGGTGGAGTAGATGTCGTCCAGCTCGGGCCCGTACACCAGGGAGTTGGTGAAGTTGACCAGGGCTCGGTAGTAGACTGGAAACACATGGAGAAGAAGGGAGAAAGGGGAGCGATGGGGGGGGGGGAGATCTGTGAGCCAAAAACCACACAATAACAGACCACCACCAGCTCTGTGGTCATTTAAAGAGATTTTTATTCACAACCGAATCCCTATTAACATTGTAATATATAAGGATAATGTTTCGGGAAGAGCTTCAGACTCTGGTTGAATATTCTCGTGCGTTAAAACTCAACAATATGACTGTGGTTGCGCCGAAGCCCGCGCCCACATTATGGCGTCGTCTACTGCATTTCCATATCTAAATTGTGGTCGGAGTCTGTGCTCAAAGTCGACGACTGCAGCGCTTGACCACATATGGCTTCTAACAAGAGACACACGCTGACACAGGCGCACTCCTCGACACACACGCTTCTAACAAGAGACACACGCTGACACAGGCGCACTCCTCGACACACACCCACACACACACTGAAACCAGGCAATCTCTCTCTCGGTCTAGGTCTCTCTCTCTCCCTCTCTCCCGCTCTCTCTCTCTCTCTTCCTAGAAAGCTTAAAAAAGAAAGAATAAAACAAGGGGGAAAGAAAGCTTCATAAATAAATGAAAACATTAACGCAAGCAAAGGCACATTGTGGGGAATCCACCAAGGCAGCTAGGTCACTATTGTGCAACCCCATGTTGTCATTGTATCTCAATGCCCATGGCGACATGAGGTAGTTGGACGCCATGAGAGAGACTTTGTCACCGACGGGCCCCGCCGTGAAGCGGGCGCTTCACGGGACAGGAGGGAAAAAGTGGAAGGAGAAAAATCTGTAATGATTAGTGATTGAGATGAGGTCTCCACATTCCCACTATTTCCATACTACCGAAGTCGAGCGCATCAGGTAGGCCAGTGTGGACGGGCGTCTGAAACAGGGCTGGTGGTGGTGGTGGTGGGTGGTGGTGGAGGGGGCGGGTGGGGTGGGTTGTATGAATGGACTACTGAGGTTTGCTTTTCCTCGACTGAACGTACTTTGCAATAAGTAGGTCAAACGTGGACACGTGAGGATTTGGTGGCAGAATCTGTATTCAGTCATTGGGGTCGAATGTCGGTTGAAAGAATCCATTATGCTTTTCTTGGTTGAGACTATCTGCTTATCGCAGGGTAAATAATCTTTCTAGGAAAATTGTTACTGTTAAAAACCAAAGCAAAAGCTAAAGCTAATATATAAACATTGAAAAGAGAACCACAATTTTGTACATCATGTCATTCCGAATCACCAGGGTTTTTCACTGAGCTGTTGATACTTTATTTAGTTTTTGAACACATATTTTGTGCGCACATCAGACATACAGTACTTGTCGAAGCATTTGAGGTCACGTCGAGTTGTGGCTATCTGATTATCAAAAGAAACACTAAAACTGTCGTGCGAATGTTAAAAATCTTGTGATTCCAATGTCCCTGTCCAAGCCACTCGATCTTTAAATAGCCCTGGAGCTCTGCTCGCCCTATTCTCACACGTTTGCCAACACCTTGCTGGAATGGGCCCGCCTGCCTCTGATATCAGCACCCTGTCCAAGCCACTCGATCTTTAAATAGCCCTGGAGCTCTGCTCGCCCTATTCTCACACGTTTGCCAACACCTTGCTGGAATGGGCCCGCCTGCCTCTGATATCAGCATTGGCACGCTGGCTTCAGGGAGGAAGTCAATATTTGCCCTCGTCTCTTGCAGTCAGATGCTAATTTGGCATGCCTTACATACAGCAACGGGTGGCGTTTAACAAAAGGAGTTCACGGGAGTTGTTTGGTTAGGCTCAAGCATACACAAATGCATCCCATGCAACTTGGTAAATTCGAGGTGGAACATACTCCAGGTAGGCTAAATAAACGCAGAAATTAACGCATACTTGCTCTCTTTCCAAAATGAAATCAGTAGGGGGTGTCGCCAATAGCAACATTAATTCTGTCATACTTACACAGTGCTGCTTAATTAAAACCTAAATCCTTTGTGTCTCTCACACAGGCAGTGAGCTTCGCTGAATGAAAGGGCCGGTGGAACTGCCTTGTGCTTGGTGGTCAACGTCTGGCTTCTCAAAACATGGCTAAATTCCCTTTTGATTACGAGCAAGCAGCATTTGGCACCAGAAGTCACCCCTGGTGTAAACTCTGACAGGACCCTGCATCCCCCGTTGAGGAAGGCCTTCGTTTGCCTTTGAGCACAACACTGGAGCATTGCTATGAAAACACACAGGGACTTGTCCCAGGACCAGCAGGGCTGCAGGCATCCACAGAGCCGGGCCAGCGCCTGCTAGCTTTGCTGCGCAGGCAGGTGCTGTCAGCCCGCTAACTGAAGAATACTGAATATGGCAGCCAGATCAAGCAAACATCAAAGCGTCTCATCAAAGCACCTCATTTGACCCGCAGCTAATCTAATCACTTGATTGGTACTTGCTGTCGGTTGAGTGGCCGAAGCGGAGCCCGAGCGCTCTCTATCTGGCCCCTGGGATCCTTTGATTGGGCCGTGGTGTTAACCGACTGCTAACGAAGCGGCCCCTTCCCATTTTTGCGGCAGGGCCCCGTTGGCTCGCACATCTCTTACTTTTTCCCCCGGGATAGGCCGGAGTTCCCTTCTCAAGCAACTCTGGAGCACACATGAATGGGCAGAGTAATGGGAAAGGGGGGGGGGTTAAAGGGAGAACCTGGAAAAATAGCATTCCAAACTTTTAATTCGAAAATGTGTTTAGTTATTAAAGTTGCGGCGGACAAACTGGTGGTGGCATTGTGGTAGCGGGGCCCCTCTGAACAACATAAGTGCCTGCCTATGAAACGAGACAAAGAGCTGATTGAGCAGAAGGGCCCAGTTGTGGCCTTTAAAGCCCTGCCGCATTTGGGTTTGACCTTTAACCCCTCCGCCGGGCGCCCACGGGTACCCACCCAAGCACCAAGGGCCCACTGAAGAAGGGAGATGGAAAGTCAGAAGCACAAGAACAAGGCAAGAACCACAACCCAAAAGGGGGATCTTCCCTTTTTCACTTGACCCCTTGTTCTGCCTTCCCCTCGCTGACTCTTCACACACAGAACGCTGGGGACCATAAACTGGGGGCTTTTGTCTGGTGTTCTGCCAAACAGTACACCCTGAGGTTACCATATTTTCTCCTGGGAGACAAGGGGGGATCTTTTCTTGGCCTCAAATCTAAGCTTGGCTTTTTTGTGAAACTTCCCACAGCACACCCAGTGTAAACAATAAAAACTACAGGCACCACTTTGGCTTTGGTGACCACGATAAACACCCCGGCAATGATTCGGCAACGTTTCTCACCTCACCCAGAAAATAGGTAGAGTTTCATAAATGTATGTAACATTTGATGAAATATGCATTATTCTATGGCATCCTGCCTTTTCTTGCTCAGTGCTGTTGTCAGTGACGTTGGGTGAAGCGCATTTAGACATTGGAACAAGCCCATCATTTTCCACTGGCATCGGAAAGCCCTGGAAGAAATGGTGAGACTTTTCGGGAGGAAGGGGGAGAAAATAAAGGAGTAGGGAGTGGGGGGTGAGGCATGAGGCGAAAGAAAAACCACAACACACCAGCTTGCCTCACACAGCCCCTCCGGCTGCCGATCCTAAACCCCTTCCGGAATGGCAACGCAAAAGAAGCTGGAGCGAATCGTGTTGTGGAATGAAGCGCAGAGCCGAGGCACAAACAGGTTGACCCGTGTGTTCGATCTGTAGGAAGCAAAGATGGCAGAAGATCGAGGAGAGAAGCCCCAACAGCCAGCAGCGACAGCAGGCATCAACACAGCAGGACACAGCAGAGGCAAGGAACAACACAGAGAGAGCGAGGAGGACTCTACTGTAGTTCTGGCTCGGACTGGGCCCTGTATCGACCCCAGCTCTGGAGAACTCCCACCTGTCGTCTACGGCAAGCAGTGTGGGGAAGGAAGGGTCGGGGTGGGTGGGGGGGATCGGGGGCAAAGGGCAAGGGGGTGCATTGAGGTCGAAAGGGGGAATAGATGGACGGGCAGGGTGGTGGTCGGGGTGGGTGTGGAGGAGGGGGGGGTCAAAGGTCGGGGTCCGAGCGTGAAAAGTGAGATGAGGGCCGATTTAGTCGCGCAGGTGCGGAGAGGTTAGGGTTGCGGAAAAAAAACAGAGAGAGAGAAAGGAGGACAAATTAATTGACGTTTTTTTTTTCAAAAGAAGAGATTCATTCAACGGAAACAGGTGCACGGAATGGAGATGCTCCCTGGCCGGCGTGGTGCATAATTAAATACCTCGAGTGTACGAGACTGATGTCCGTCTTTCATTAGCTCAGCGGGTTTTAATAAGGTGCGGTTCCTAGCATGTTCCTCATCCTGGCAATGTTAATATGGTAACTTTAGACAGGTCTGCTTAATATCGGGCCACCAATCGCCGGATACAGCTTTAACAACCGTGTGCAGGGTAGGATGGGGGAGGATGTCCTCCGTTTCGAGAGAGGTCTACCATGCAGAGAGATGCCGGAGGGAATATCCGACAGGACCAGACACACTTCCACCACGGCCCCCACTCATGGCACCCGACACATCACACTCCTCTACGTCCTCAACCGCCGTGCCTGTCCTGACTATAATGTCCATCCCGGTCTCCCGCTGTATCCCAGGGAGGGGCAGCGTCCTTCCTGTTATTGAAGGTTTTGTTTTTTGCCTGCCTCATCTCTGTCCTCCTCCTCGTCATTACATCCTCCACCCAGAGGGGCAAAGGGGACAAAGCAACCCTATTCTCCCGAATGATGACTCAATGTGCTCTTCTTCGTTACGTCGGCCGCACTCACGCCATAAATTGGCACGCATCTGAAAGTCACACGAGAAGAAGTTAACTTCGCTAATCCTGAACGCGAGAAGGCAAGAACACAAAAGGTTGCGGAAAGAGAGAGAGGGAACTGTATAACGGCCTGCCTGCCAACTCTGAAGGACAGCCAATTGCATTTAGCATGGCATGCATGTAATATAAAGATGCCATTCCCATGAAAACAGATCCTGTGTTGTTGACAGTAGTATGGATGTTCACGAAGCGCTCCGGTCCGGATTCTTGGTTAAATCCAGTCCGAAAGCTCGGACTGACAGCGGTGAGGCTGGAGGAGCAGATTCACTGACTACAATCACGTACTGTAAATGTGCGGGATCCAGCTGTTGCCCAGATGTACACACAACACACACACAACCACAGATACACACCGAGGCTACAGAGTGAAGGGACGACTCTGAGAAAAAGGAGTTTCTGAAGCTAATTTGTACGTGAAATTGATCTTTGAGATTTGTTTTGTTGCATTTTGCTCAAAAAGTACCATTAGTCAAAAGTAGGTTGTGTCTCTGACATAATAAACAATATATATTCCAGCCTTCTCGACAAAAAAGAAAGCCGACAATTGCTCAGGATGTAAACCATCAAAAACAACCCACTGAGACAGAAAACATCTTGCCCCGCGCCCACACTGTGCGAGGTTCCCCATGAATGGCCAACCGACCTAATTAGCGCTAATGAAGCATCCGCTAGTTCAAAGGCTTCAGATATGATGTGATCTATGTGAGACAGAGAGAGAGAGAGAGAGACTGAGAGAGAGAGAGATTCAAGTCAAGGGGGTAACAGCTTATAGCTCTGATCTCTTTCATCCTGGGGAACAGACCATACTCATTCGCTGCAACAAAGTGTCCTCTTTATGGCAAAAAGAAATGCACAGATTCTTGACAGTGAGAGAAGCAGAAGAATGATACTGTCGGCCAGAAAACAAAGTGGTATTCGATGTGTATGATGTCAAAAACAAACCACATTCAGTGATGTCAGGGCTTGACGGAGGCGATGGGTGAACACTGAACAGAGTTAAAACTGTGCAACTAAAAGCCGGACTTTCAGTGGCTTGTTAATATCATAATGACGACTCCCTAGAGTTTAACCCGGAAGCTAGTGAAGAACCATGTGGCACTGTCCAAATAAACACAATCCAATAATGACTCGCACACCCTTATATGTATTATCGTCTATATTTAAGTCTATATTTGCCCATCCTGTCCATGATTCACCTGCTAGATAAAAACAAATCCAAAACACACACATTAAGAACAACAACATACTGCACACTGTGAAATCCTGATCAGATATTTCCTTTCGGTGGGAGGGGGGCGGGTTAGGGAAAATCCTTTTCTCCATGGCAACGGTAACGATTTGTTTTTTTGGCAACAACACAACATGGCAACGTGCGAGCGAGGAGGAGTCGGTCTCTCGTCGGTGACTCAGAGCAGAGTGTTCATTCACGAGCGGGGACACGGCTGTACAGTGCGGCGACCTTCGGTGAGTTCGAGTTTGAGTTTGCGCTGCGCATAGGGGACCCGGGCGATTAAATGTTTGCCAATGGAGGAACAAACTCTGTAACCTATGGCCAAGCCCAAGTCGCCCTGACAAAGATTAACTCAAGACGCGGTGTGTTGTTCAACCCACCCTGACATTCTGCTCTCTGCCCGCGCATTGTACTCTGGGGTAATTAAGTGAGTATAATGGAGAGCTGGGACCAGACTGAGTCCCCTGGTCCCCAGGCTCTTCTGAGCGTGCTCCCCTGCAGGGTGCCTTCTGGTGGCGGTGGCTTCATATGTGTGTGTGTGCGCGTGTGTGTCTATGTGTGTGACCCCCTTTTAAGAGCCCAGCGGGGCAACAACAAAGAGCTCACTAAAATAACTGCAGCTGCCACTTGTCCTTGTGCTCCCGCCCCCCTAGTGTAGCTATGTGCAAGCCTCCCTCTGAGACGCTAATGCGTGCTCTAAACACAGACACACACACATGCACGTGCGCACACACACACACACACACACACACACACATGCACACACACACACACACACACACTGGTTAAAACACAGACCACAACATGCACGCGCACATGCACACACACAGTGGCACACGTGTCTCCCACCAAATGCCCGGAGAAAGGCAGCTACTCTGAGTGGGTGGCCTTTCCTACTCCCCCATTCCAAGTACCCCCTCCTCCTCCCCCTTCCTCCTCCGCCGCCCCCTCTTCCTCCCCCACTACCCGCCGCCTCCGTCTTACGTTATCAATTTACCACATCTGTACTCCTCCTCCAAAGACAGAATTAACTTGTGTCTTCCCTACCTCCCTCCTTCCCTCCTCCCTCCTCCATTTTAGTAGCACAGCAAGAGGATCCAGCAGTGATGTAAGTCTTGTGGTTGCTTTTTCCTTTTCGTTGATCCCACGGGATCATCGTTGACCGTGACATCTGGAGAAACTTCGGCGCACATCTTTACTTTTTCATATATGTATATATATATATATATAATATATATACATATAATGTATATATATATACAGTATACTGTATGTATATGGTGACACTGGTGGTGGTGCGCGTTACCATTTTTTCAATTTGGATGACAGAGGAATGTGGGAAATGGGTAAAGCCGGAGATGAAGATAGATGATATGACTTTCCATTCGCATTGTACTCGGGTACGTACAGGTGACATATGACGCGATGCGGTGAATTGAAAACACATGCGGTTGATATTTAATCATGGTGTTGCTGTCTCAAAACAATGTAAATGTATATACTGCTAAATACTAAATATAGTCTGCGTTCGGATGGGAATAAGCCGGGACAGGACAGGAAAGCACGCTTTACTGGAAATATGAATTGTGAGATTGTTCCAAAATTAGCACTGGGAATCAGTTGAACTTTAAGACCCTATCGCTCACCCCATAATCATGACCGAGCAGCATGCAACACGATGACCTCTGATTGGATGTTTTGCAAAACAAACCGGACCGATACCCATAATGCTCTGGGAAGGACAGTACGACGGACGCCGGGCGAATGAGGGATCGGATGTGAGAGAACAGCTGAATGCTGTTGCCTCCCACACACACACACACACACACACACACACACACACACACACACACACACACACACACACACACACATCTCCACAGGGTTGTAACTGCAGAGGAGGATGTTCTTTTTAGGAGGATATTTGGCGGCCGGACAAAAAGGATATTTGGCGGCCGATGTCCGATTCCGCAGGGGGAGGAAAGAAGAAAGTACAATGTGACATGCGGGAAAATGAACGTCAAAAAAGAAAGTTTAGATGTGTGAGAGCAGTGGATATGAAAGGTTTTCACTTGGAGCTATTCAAGTTTGTGTTTCGCAGTGAATGTCTGACCTTCGACGGGCAGCAATTGAGTTCCACAGATTGGTATGACATTGGTAAAAAAAAAGCCTCCAGATTAAATAAATACGCGCTTGCTTTCGTTGCTCTTGCCGAATTTGATCGGAAGTAAAGCAAAAAACAGATTCTACTTGAAAAAAACCGTCCAACGCTAAATTCTCGTCATCTTTTGACATTATGTTTCATTCTATTTCATACAGTAGGTGTGGGAGTGTCTGTGTTTGGTGGCTGGCTGGCTTAATTGGCCTCACCTGGCCCAGTTAGAGTCTGGGGGGGTGGGGCTACATCCTCACCTGGCCCAGTTAGAGTCTGGGGGGGGTGGGGCTACATCCTCACCTGGCCCAGTTAGAGTCTGGGGGGGGTGGGGCTACATCCTCACCTGGCCCAGTTAGAGTCTGGGGGGTGGGGCTACATCCTCACCTGGCTCAGTTAGAGTCTGGGGGGTGGGGCTACATCCCTCACCTGGCCCAGTTAGAGTCCGGGGGGGTGGGGCTACATCCTCACCTGGCCCAGTTAGAGTCTGGGGGGGTGGGGCTACATCCTCACCTGGCCCAGTTAGAGTCTGGGGGGGGGGGGGAGGCTGCACACCTGTGGTGCATTGGCTAATCAGTGCACCACAGGTTAAGTCAGCCACCAGCACACACACTCAGGAGAGCGCTAGCATGCTAGCACATGGTACCATCTGCTCTGTCATGTCATTCTCATACTTTTACAATAAACCAGACTTTTCATCACAAACCTGCCTATGTCTGTGGAGGAGCCCCGAACAAAGCCACCTGATGTGGCATTGTGGCAGAGTTCTTTGCTACAATAGGGGTTATGGATTTGGTTGCTACACTGTCCATGGGCTCTCCTTGTTTGTCATGACATGAAAGTCCCTCCCCCATAACCTGAAAGTCCCTCCCCTGAGTGCTGATTGGTTCTCTGGCCTTTTTGAGGATGCTTTCAGCAGGCTGGAGGCAGGCCAGCCTGACTCTAAAGAGGGAACCATAATGTGAACTTCAGCCAGAGTGAGGGTGGTCTCCTCGGGGGCTAGCGGTGTACAGCAACCGAACGCAGGAACAACAACTATAACCCTCACCGCTGCCACGCTGAAATAAGAGCATGGGAATGAGCTGCCTCCTCTAATCATAGGACATTAAAAATGGACAGTGCAAAACCCAGAGCACCATCAAGGTATTAAATACATCAGGGGGAAAATACTGCACGTAGTAACCTTTCCAGGCAGACAAAACCAGGAAGCTTATTGCAGAAGACGCAATAAACTATCATAATGAGGCCTTTGTAGGGCCAAGGTTGGACCGCAAAACATGGACGTTTTTATGCCAAATCTTTCAGTTATTAACAATGTCGCACTTTATCTCCCAACGTTTCACTTCCTTTTCACGCACGGAGAATATCACACGTTCCACCTATTTGGCAAATCAGTGCTGATTAGACAACAACTGCTGAAGATTAGCCAAGAGGTTAAATGTCACAGATAGCTTTGAGCAGCAACTTGGTTACTGGGAGGAGCTCACTTTCTCATAAACTCTGAATTCCTGCTCCACATCAGGAGCAAGTAGGGTTAGGTGGCGTCTTGCCCAGGGACACCTCGACACTTAGCTAGGCGGAGCGCGGGGATCGAATCAGCAACCTTCCTGCTGCTGCCAGACAACTGCTCTCACCTCCTGAGCCTCCTGAGGCGGCCCCAATATAATGTACAGTATACTAGTACACACATATATATACTGTATGCCCCCCGGCTCTGATGTCAGCTACCTAGGGGCAGCTATAAACACAATGAATGCGCCCTGATGTAATCGACGATACTGGCCTGTCAGGTGCCCTGCTCCGGCAGCAAGGACAAACTGAAAAGCCTCCCCACCCCTACTCCCCCCAACGGACGATCGTAAACAGACTGACTTACATTTAATTTTAGCCACACCGTGCCAAAGGAATGGCTCGGGGGGGTGCGCGGGTGTACAGGAGGGACGCTGAGGTATTAATAGTCCTGTATAGCTTAAGATTGAAGGGAACTGCGGCTCGACGGTGGAACAAGGAGCTATTCCGCCATCATTGGCATGTTTGTGGCGACCACAAACATTACACATGAAGCAGGCCTTTGACACAGAAAAAGGTGCAAACTGGGGTGTTTAAAGTGGCAGCTTGACGGTGCTGTACTGTGGGTCGCTGAGTCACATTTACACTGTTTAACGTCAGCTGGATTTTTTTAAACCAAACCCTAGAAAGCCTGCTAGCAGACATCTTGTTTCTGTCCCCCTCTTGGGTCCTAGGGCTGAATGATACGGCCCAAAAAAATCTAGACTATTTTTACATCACAATTTTCGTTTTCGCTGAAAAAATATGGGGTCTGTGCCAAACAAACATGTTTTCTTACATCTGGGGGTAAAGAAATGTGTAGGCCAGCAGAACATCTCTGCAGCACTACAGTAATTAATTTATGTGTTATACATTTACATTTACACAATTTATTCTTCCAAAAAAAATTGCTGCTCCTACAGTTGATTATATTTAAATTAATTGCCCAGCTCTAATCTGTAGCAGACAGAAACAACCTGAGAGTGTTTGGAAATGGAGGGGAAAGCAAGTCTAACAGGAGACTGCCTCACAGTTGCACCTCCTCAATTACTTCTCAATTACTTTAATTGTAGTTCTTTACTATTTACGCCCCCAAAGCACACGGCTGTGAACGTCAGAAGAGACTCCAAATAAAGTTTCCGACTTTTCACATACCAAAATAGACTTGAGTCCAGATACGAAGCCAGTGAAAGAATACAGGCCACTTACAATTATGCTCTCTGTGTGCTTTGCTGTTAAAACAATATGATTCTATTTCTATTTGGGGTCACGCTACAAATATGGACCAACATTTGTACTCTGTGTGTTGTAAGCCTTAGTCATTTGGTAGTTAGAAATCCACAGCTAGTTAGCCCTACTTTTGTATTCATTTGGGAAAAGTCTATTCTATTCTATTCTACACTTTATGTCCCATTTCAGGAATCATCCATGTCATATTAATCCAAAAATATTGAATGACAAAAACATCAATGTCATATGATCTGAATCCTGGAAAACACATTATATACAGGGACTATATGGGTGGAATTCAAAACAAAAGGTGTGTTGTGGTGTCTCTGCCAAAGCTTTTTATCATGCCGCATGTGTCTCTGCATCTCCGATGGGCTTTCAGGAGATAAGGATGTGTTGGATGTTTTCCAGACAGATGTGGGCCCCATGTTGTGACCTGACTCTCTCTGTGAGATGCTGTAGCAGGACTGGAAAGCAACACCATTCAGACGCAGGCAGGCATGGAGACACACACACACACACACACAGACACCCAGACACACACACACACACACACACACACAGACACCCAGACACACACACACACACACACACACACACACACACACACCCACACACACACCAGACACCACACACACACACACACCACACACACAACACAACACACACACACACAGCACCAGCACACACCATCACACACACACACACCCACCCAGACCACACACAGACACCACACAACACAGACACCCAGACACACACACACACAACACATACACACATCACAAGTATGTGGACACACCAAAACAACAAAAACAAAAACCACACACACTCTCTCTAGAATCCATTTACACGTACACAAAAGCATACTCACACACACACACACACACACCTCCAGCCACCCACCCACGCACACACGAACGCACACCCCAGCATATAGGTGGAGCCGCTAAAGGTGGCTTCCCAGAATGCCTGAGAGGAGAGAGGAGATCTGTGTGTCAACGGCGGGGAACAGCTGGCCCCAGTGGTTCCCAGTGGCCCTCAGTGGGCCCCAGTAAATTACTTACTTGTGGTATCCGGGCCCTCGGGCTGCCATGGTGTGCTTCCAAACTCCTGTCCACTGGGAAGGTCTGTGAGATGAGAATCAGACACATCGGTCAAACACACACACATACATATTTCCAAGAGGAAGCTTTAGCTGTGAAAGCATTAATAATAGAATAGTTTGAGAGGCGTTGCCGTGGAGACGTACGCGGGCGCCATTTCCGACACGATACTACGGTCGGGACTTGGTTCCCAGTCGACCCCTCCATTTACATTTACAATACCTGAACAACAGCAACAACAGTTTTTCTCATAATACCGGAACACGTCGTGAAGAGGAAGTTGAGACTCTTTGTAATGAAATGTAAATAACAAAAGAAATGTTTCAAATTGCTTCTACATTCCGTTTGTCCTTTTCTATTTCCTGTAGCGTTGGTGCGCCGCACGTCAACGATGTACAGACGGGGTTAGGGGGGTGGGGGGGGCAATGTTGGGAATGCATAACCTAAAACATATCGCTGTCATAAATTAGGAACAGTTGCTGTTGTGGCTCTCCATCTAACCGCCAACCATCCACCACCCACCCCCCCTCCCTCCCTCCAGCCGAGCCCACCTCCCGAGGCGTCGTCGGCAGCAAAGTCCTCGTCGTCGATCATGTCAGACGCGTGGTGGACGCTCCTCCCCGTCTCCAGGTCCTCCGGTAGGGGAACCTCTCCCCACACCTTGGAGCCATGGGTGGTGACCTGCGGTCAGAGAGAGAGAGAGAGAGAGAGAGAGAGAGAGAGAGAGAGAGAGAGAGAGAGAGAGAGAGAGAGAGAGAGAGAGAGAGAGAGAGAGGGAGGGAGTGGAGGGAGGTGGGAGGTAGAGGAGAGGGGTGGGGGAGAGAAGAAGATTGATTTACTGGGGTTGAAGTCTCAACTGTGTGGAGTGTGAGGTTACACCCGGGCCAGTGCACCGCGGAGCAGCAGGCCCACCCCTCACACCCACCATCACCCCCACCCCTCCCCCCCCCCCGCAAGAGACCAGAGGGGAAAACAAAGACCCTCGACAGGAAGCACAGCGCAGTGATATGTTTGCTCTTGCCTTTTTCTTCTTTTTTCTTTTTTTGTTATCTCTCAGTGGGCTCCTTGTGTTGCTCATGTGCTCATGTGCTACAAAGCGCGCACACACACACACACACACACAGACATACACACACACACACACACAATCACACACAATCACACACAAAACATGAATGACGCGATCCCAACCGACGAAAAACCAATGTACCTGTGGTTGCACTGCTGCTCAGGAAGGATTAGGAGGACTATTGTACAGTTTTACACACACTCACTCACTCACTCATTCACTCATTCACTCACTCACACACTCACTCACTCATTCATTCACTCATTCACTCACTCACACACTCAACTCACTCCACTCACTCACTCACACACACACCACACACACGCGCGGTCGGCCCCAAAAACCGACAGCCAATAAGTCAGCAGCCAACTTCAGACATTTTTGGATGACACAAATCTAGTTGTAACTCAGTAAGCAGCAGGTTAGCCACCCCCCCCCCCCCCTGCACCCACCCCAGGGGTTGAAAAAAAAGACCGGCACTTGACAAGCAAGCACCCTGCCCCTCCCCCAAATCCCACCCCCCCCACCCCACTTCCCCCCTGGGATCGTATCAGCAGCAGCAGCAGCAGCAGCAGCAGCAGTGGATCCGTCATGGAAACAGGCTGGTCAGCTCCCTGAGCAGCTGGAGCCATCCCTGGACCGCCGACCGCCCTGCAACCGCCCCGACCAGAACTAACGGCTGCTTCATGAATCAGGTTGCTGTTGGCCTGATCACCAACCCCCTCCGCACACCACACACACACACACACATCACAGCCACACCCAAACCTCAATATCTCCCATCTGTGAAATGGGACTAGCAATTCCAATAGTCACACCTTGGCTAAACACGTCACCTCATTCCTCTGGTATCTCGACACCCTCAATGTGCTCTTTGGGGATACGCCGTCCTGGACTGCTTGGTCACCAGATATTTTGTAATTTTCCCACTTTGAGGTGGACTCTTCTTCTGAGCTTTAGTTGTGCGATGAAGCGTTGTGCAGTGAGGAAAAAAATTATGCGCGCGTCTCCGTGCTTTGTTTACTGTTTCTATGACAATGAAAAATGTTACCCCCCCCCATAGCTCCAAGCTTAACATTGATACATCCATGAGAAAGGAAAATAAATGAATGAAGTTCTGATATTTTCAACTCAAAGTGCTCGGAGCGGCCCGACAAAGAAGCCAATTTGCTCTGAAAAAAGACGCTGGCTGCTGCGTATTTTGTCCAGGAGGCCGCTTGCCTCCGAATGCGCACTCTCCTCATTAGGAACCTGTTGAAAAAGGATGCTTGTGCTCAGAAAAAGGCGCTATGAGGACACACTGGGACCTAAGGGTATAACTCAAGCCACTTCAGAGGCCTCTCTGACTGTGTGCTGTGTGTGTGTGTGTGTGTGCTGTGTGTGTGTGTGTGTGCTGTGTGTGTGCTGCTGTGCTGCTGTGTGACCAAGTGTGAAGATTTCTCCCACTGATTACATTCCTGCAGATCCCTATCGCAGCCTCCTGCAGCCGTGATCCCGACCTGACC
>PIJE02000448.1:0-40000 GCA_002895965.2 Coryphaenoides rupestris | reverse complement strand
CCTCCCCTCTCCTCCCTTTCCCTCCCACATAAGGGCACTGAAACACACTTGACCATAACTTTAGTTTGCCACAAGCATTCCACAGGCGGTCTGAGTTTTCTCTGCAATGCACACTATTTCCTTTTACTTTTCACTCTGGGCAGCACACAGCCCAGAGCAGAAGCCGCAGGTACTGCAGGGTAGAAAACGTACCGAAGTTTGTTGCTTATTAAAACCCTCCAAATGTCCTAAGAGGGAAATATATAGAAACTGGGACACGCTTGTGCATTTGGGCAGTTTTAAAACCCTAATTGCAAACTGGACCACTCACGGATGTAACTGTTTTTAACTGTTGGCTTGGCTGTGTTATGTTGTGGTTTGTTTTTGTTTTCTCGTTGTTTTTTGAATGCGTATTCTACTCTCCCCATCATTGTAATTCAGGGTTTACCATATCACCGATCTCCGAGATCCAAAATAAAGGCTGAGTGAATGAATTTACGAATCACTGAAGCCTAAAAACATCATAACTTGTGTATGGCCTCGTGTGCGGAGCGACCATGACTTCCCCTTTGATTTACAGCAGGCACCTCAGGGCAGCTTGAAGCAACTCATCCATCTCTTTTCAGCTTCAACTTCACACACATGAACCACAGAAACGGTTATATCACGTTGGGTTTGGTTTGGTTTTAAAAAAAAAAATCAACAATGAGATAAAGATGAGTTAAAAAAACAACTGATTGTTCGTAATCTGTTGTCAGGCACAAAACAAAATCCTATCAACCACGAAACAAAACAAAAGAAATACCCTCGATCTGTATTTCCTTTTCTTTTTTTCAATGACTCTTTTCTCCCTGTGAGGTATACGGGAGAGGCAACACAGACACAGAAAGACAACACCACAATAGACCAGAGCGCACCGCATGGGGCGGTGGGGGTGGTGGGGGGGAGGGGGATGAGAGAGGGACCTCCGGCGAGACAGACAGAATCTAACCACACACATACAGTGCAGACGCTCTTCACTCAGTGTGTGTGCTCCACCAGCACCACCACCACTACCGCCAGCACCACCACCACCACCACCACCACCAGCACCACCACCCCACCACTTGCATTGTTTAGGGAAACATGTTGAGCCTAAGCCCCAGACCTGTGTGGACTGGTCTGTGTGATCCCAGAGTGAGAGAGACAGAGAGAGAGAGAGAGAGAGAGAGAGAGAGAGAGAGAGAGAGAGAGAGAGAGAGAGAGAGAGAGAGAGAGAGAGAGAGAGAGAGAGGGAAAGGGAGAGAGAGAGAGAGGGAGAGGGAGAGGGAGAGGAAGAGGGGAAGAGAGAGAGCGAGAGAGAGAGAGAGAGAGAGACATAGGAAGACACAGAGCTACCTCAGAACTACAGTGGAAGATCACAAAGCAGCCCATAAATTTGCCGCTGGCTGCTCCAGATTGACTCCACAGCCAGGACCAGGAGTTCATAAAGGCTGGATTAATCCCTTCCGTGTGTGTGTGTGTGTGTGTGTGTGTGTGTGTGTGTGTGTGTGTGTGTGTGTGTGTGTGCGTGTGTGTGTGTGTGTGCGTGCGTGTACACGTGCTGCTGACAAGAACCACATGCTTTTCCAGGTTTGAAGTTGATAGATAGATAGATAGATAGATAGGTTGGTAAGATAACACTTTGTTAATCCCTGGGGGAAGGAACTTTTGGGCGTTACAGAACCAAGAAGTAAAAGACAGCCAAGATAAAGATAAGATAGAAAATAGTACAAATAGTCAATATAATCCACAGACTAGTACAAATGATTCACACAGTATTTCAGTGTAAAAATAGGCCTCCTGTTGATTAAATAGGTGGCCCAGTGATCAAGTATGTTTATAACAAGGTAAATATGAATAGATTCTAAATCAATATAAATGCATTTTGAAAAATGATTTCTCAAATTCTTAAGTGTAGGAGTGGAAGTGTGAAAGTGAAATAGTGTGCATATTGGTTTAAAGTGTCCAAGCAGGGTGGGGTTGGGGGGGCGGGGTGAGGGCGACACAAAGCAACACCTGAAGTGCTCCGCCTTGCACCTCTCAGGTAGGGGGCGGGATTCTGTGGCTGAAGGTGCTCCTTATCACCGAGGTGATGGGAGGGAGGCGTTGGATGGCATATGTGTCAATATAATATTATTTATGGTGATGTTTAGATGTGTATGATTTTATCATTGTTTTATAATTGTGTTATAAGAGAGACAGAGTGAATTACACACCGAGGAATCCATTGGTAGTTTTTCCATATATTCTGTTTCATGTTGTATTAACAGAGACTGGTGTAATATCCTAAAATTATTAATTTCAATTCACAGTCACCGAAAGTCACAGCACTTTGACTGTATGAAGACACACCCCCATTATCATCTTGTTTTTGTTTTTTTACTTATTTCTTGCTTATAGTTATATATTTTATATATTTTTGTCATGTTTAGAATTTTTTTGAATTTCTATATTCTAACTTTCTGTTTAATGTTCTATGTTCTGCACCAATTTCACAAAAGCACATTCCTTGTTCGTATAAATCCCAAGGCAATAAAGCTGAAATTCTGATTCTGATCTGCGTTTCCATGCGTCGCGTCTGCCTGACACCGGGGTGGTGCGGTGCATCGTATCAGAGGTGCACCATGGGTCACTGTGGGGTATTTTAGGCCAAAGGTTGCAGGAGCCAGGCGACACGCAGGCCAGACTAGGCGGTGATGGGAAACCAGACACCCACCCTCCCTCCCTCCCTCCTCCACCGCCTGCCTGCCTGCCTGCCACCAACACACTATCTGGGGGCTTTTTTTCAACCACAATGACAGCAGATCCCCCCTCACCCCTCACCCCAACCCCCCCCCCCCCCACCCTCCCCAGAGATTACGTAAGCCATAGGTAAAGGAGAGGAAGGGCCGGTCGCCGTCTCACATCGAGCCGACCTACCGAAATGTTTACACCGCTGCCGCCATCGCCGCCACTAGGCCGGGTCAGAAAGGCTCTGGTTTAGGTTTTTGAAAACGTAAAGTCAGCCCACGTTCAACCACACGGCCACGTGAACATGTGACATCTCGGCATTAAGCCAATGCTATTCATGGCAGTGGAACATGTTCCACTCTAACCTATATCAGGCCTATATCACACAGGACCACAAGAACTTCAAGTCTAGAGGTGATCAGAATCTAAATCAGAATCAAAACAGCTTTATTGCCTTGGTTTTTACAAACATGGAATATGTTTTTATGCATTTGGTGCTTAAAATTTTACATTAAACAGAGAGTAATAATAATATAGAAATTCTACAAAATTCTAAAAAGTTATAGAAAAAATAAGCAATAATAATCCAATAGTAATGGATAATTGGTCAGCGAATACAGGATGGCTAGCCTAGATACAGGATACAAACTTGTTTACAAGCACAGCTCATGATTGACCAATCCCATTAGAGATGCGCGCTCTCTCTCTCACACACACACACACACACACACACACGTATTTATAGGTGTCGTTAAGGGGTTTGAATTTAAAGTGTCCTCCGCTGTGTGTGTGGCATTATACAGTGTCAAAACGCAATCGACTCAAATAGCCCCGGGTGGGTGTGAAGGCCCCAGCGACACCTCCCCGCCGCCGGCCAACCCTCACGTCTTCCCATCCTGCCTCCAATTATCACCCGCAGCAGGGGGCCCGGCTCCTAGGCCCCACATCCAGGGACCACCCTAGTGTCACCGCAACCACCCATCCCTGCCCCTACGGCCCCCTGCGATCAGTGAACAAAGGGTTAAACAGGACCCTCTTGTTTATGCATAGTCACCTTAAAAGAGACACACACACTCACTCACACACACAGACACACACACACACACACACAAAGACTTTTAAAAGCCTTTAAATTATCCACACACTTATCAAAATTAGCATTGCGCACTAGGTACAGGCCTATCCTGTTTTAACAAAACTCTGTAGGCTGTGCTTATTTATTGCTTATTGGACGGTTGGCTCTCCATGGTCATGTTATTTTGAAAATTCTTATGAGAAGAATGTAAGCTGAGACTTTTAAGCCCTTTATTTGAAGAAGAAAAAAGGAAAGAAAAGAAAAAAGGTATCCCACACCGAACAGTTCAGCCTTACAGTCCTCCGGTGTTGAGATTGTTTAGACATTGAGAGCACAGTGCCGGTTCGTTGAAGTCCATATACAGAGTTGTGTCTGAAACGGACAAACTGATACAGGCCTTGGCCAGTATCAGTATCTCCCCACTCTAATGGTGGGGAGAATCCCACCAAAAGGTGTCTCACCGTCAGCTGAATGTCAGTTTACACTAAAACATAAACACTGGGAAAGCATTCTCCTAAAAATACTCCATAAGTGTGTGTGTACGTGTGTATGTATTTGCAAGTGTGGGTGTGTGGATTTGTGTGTGTTTGTATGTGTACTAGGCAAGAGTGTGTGTGTGTTTATGTGTTTGTATGTGTGTACTAAGCAAGCATTGGGGTGTGTGTGTGTGTGTGTGTGTGTGTGTGTGTGTGTGTGTGTGTGTGTGTGTTTGCATGTGCTGTACTAATCAACAAGTCTATGTGTGTATGTGCCTGTGCCTGTGTGCATGCGTGTGCCTGTGCGTGTGCGCGTGTGTGTCTGTGTGTGTGCGTTTCCGGTTAGCAGGACGGGGGCGAGTGACCTGTCACAGGGGTGGACGAGGCTCAGGGGGGCTAGCATCTCCAGTTTCCACAGACAACAGCTGAGGGTGGAGAGCGGAGAGCGGAGGCGGGTCTCGTGGTCCCAGCCTGACCAGCCCAGCCACCCGTGTATTTATAACAGAGCGAGGACATGTCATCCAAGAAGTCTCCTTAACTTCAGACTGCAACACCAACAGGCTTCAGGGCTGGCTCTGTACGGTGCCTTAGCCAATCGCTGACTCAGCAGGCTCAGGTATGGAGGGGGGGAGGTTGTTGGGCAATTTCAATGGTCCACTGTAAACCCTCGAACAGACAGTGTTTTTATATTGAGTCATACGTGGTTGTTTCATCGTTGAGTGATTGAAATTGTTCAGTCGTTTAAATGGTTGGCTAGCAGGCTGTGTTTTGGGGGGGAGAGTTGTTAAATGGACCCACCTAAATGCCATATTTCCTCAACAGGAATTAGCAAATTAGACTTTACAACTCAACTCAGAGATGTATATAAAGGTTCCCAGCAGCAACAGCAGCAGCAGCAGCAGCAGCATATTATCCCATGAAGTCATTGTGTTGAATCACTGAGATGAGGTTTGCAAGCTGGGCCCGTTTGGGTGTCCAGGAAGAAGGCGAGGGAGGCAGCTGTTCGGACGGCTCTGTCATGAAGTTATGATTTCCCCCTCCAACGCTGCTGCGGCTGCTTCCAACAACATCAGCATGAAGACCCCTCACCCTCCATCCCCGCTGATCAGCCCGCCTCAAGCCCCACCACCGTTCAGACGGCACCTGTTCCTTGGGCTTTTCGTTCACACTGTCCATTCACATTAGTAGTAGACCGGAGCCAGATCGATCTGTCAACTCTCTCCTCACCACCCCCCCCCCCCCCCCCCCCACACACACACACACACTCCCATGTATTATAAGTGTTTCACTGTCCAGCTGTGGCTGTGGGTCAAAAATTGGGTCAATCGCCGTGAAACAGTCGCAGAACATAAAGACGATTTTCTCAAAGCAAAACCTGGCCTTCGGTGTAGCAACCCAGAGGAGTAACAACGACAGGTGATTTATTGAGAACACGGTGGTAATGAATCTCGTCTGAGACAAGACTTTACGATAATGAACTGCAGATGAGCCACCTCACCGTCGGCGGGAAGAGAACGTCGTGGATGATGGGACACCACCACAGGGCCTTGTGGGGAGGGGGGCAGGAGACCCTCAAGGAGACCTGACCGTGGGCATAGCCTAGCCCTCTCAGAACCACAGCGGAAACCACTTTCCACTGGTGCGTGGGGCTCAAGGTCGTGCTATTTGGGTTTTGTGTTCTGGTAATTAACCCAGGATTTGGCAGGGGTGGGTCCGCAGGAACGCTCGGCAGCTACAGCATGCTGATCATCGCAGCGGTTTGATCATGGGGTCTGAGGAGTGTTTGTTTGACGGCCCAAAATACTCCCTCATCATCAGCTAACGTTACAGGAAGAAGGGGAAAAAAAGCACTGAGAGCCAAGCATGTGGATCCCCTCAAGGAGCTCTCTGTTAAAACGCTTCCACACATTAAAACGCATTTTGTTATCTTTGTTATTCTTTTGTTGTTGTTCAGTTAAACCAATCCAATAGTTATCCCTCACAACTCGGCCAAGGCCTAAAAGGGGGATTACGTTGTGTTGACTGTTACAGTGAATATAGTGAATATAAGGCGCCCACAGCTGCTCATTCCATCACTTGAAATAAACGTGAAAGGAAGAAAGGGGAGAAAAATGGCTTTGGTCTTCGCCTTCTTGTGCTTTATCACAAAATAAACATGGCGGAGGAGTCACCGACAGAACTTCAAAGTGAAAGTACAGAAAAGGGGACTAAATGTTTTATCCTCCCACATCCTTTTTCCTGGAAAATCACCTGACAGCTGCTGCCTTGGGAAGGAATATCGAAGAGATGTTTTATTTTGATCAGAATCCGTGGGCATTCCACCAGCTGCCGGCAACCGTGTGACACGAATGCATCCACACACAGACCGAGAGACAGACAGAGTTTCATTTTCCGAGGAATTCAACCCAATTAAGTCCCCTCCTTGAGAATAGAGGATTATGAAGAGGGTTACGTCGTGAGCCAACATTACCGAAACAGCAAAAATTGTAACATCGGGGGAGACGCTATGTCAGGAAACGCCCGGGCCGATTGACCTTATTATGTGCAACATGGCGGGGGGACGTTATGAGGGATAACGGAGGTGGGATTCCGGGGCAGATAAAAATACATGCAGGTGATATTACACTCTTCTCCAGGGGCCCTGCGTCCAGAGCGGGTCCCGGTGATGCTCAGAGTGAAGGAGTCACTGAGGAGGAGCAGAAGGCTACCAGCTCTCTCCAGGCATTTCCAGGCAGCATAGGAGAGAAGGCATTTGTTTACTTCTTGCGTTGCAATTTGGCACGTATCAAGATGCACAGACAGAATCAATTACAGAATTTGTATTAAGATTGCGAGGGGAATTGTGTAATCTGGAGACTTTCAAACAGTTGGCTCGCTACACACCGTGTGTAGTTGTGCATGTGTGCACGACAGGATCCACTGTCACGTGGCTTATACGTGTAAATCTGAACGACAACATTCTTTTCAAGCCCCGCTCTGTTTGCTAACACTTCTGCACATAAAACAACGAGCGGCATTCGGGAACGTGCTTTCAGATCCGCTGCCAAGGAGTTTCTCTCGACACTCGGCCACTCTATGTGAGGCCCGTTGCTCTCGCACACCTCCCAGTTTGTGGTTAGCCTTGGCCGGTCATAAAATAAATACACACTGGAGGAGAAACGCATGCTTCAAAGGGGGGGAAAAGTGGGCAGAAACAGCCAACCGCTGCTCGACCTACGGGCCGCACCCACATGTGTACAACAAACTGCAGCGTCTCTTAAACATGTCGTGATCCGTGCCTCTGAGTCTCTGCAGAAGTGATTCCAGCAGAAGGATTTGTGCAAGGCGCGCAGATTCAGTTATTTTCAACGGTGGTGTCATCACACTTTATTACCGCAGGGGAATGTAACATTCAGAGCTTTTGGAATTCGTTTTGAATTTTGACGATCAAATATCGAAATCCGGGTTAGGAACAAAGTCAACCTAGTAGAAGCTATCTGTGACTTTTGGGACTAAAGAAGGGATTTCCTCAAATGTTTAGCGGAGGGGTTTAGAGAGAAAAAGCCAGCAATGAAGCAATCATGGACTCAAGCAGGAAATGTGAACACTCCCAAAAGCCATTATTTTGGGATCAATATGGGATAGATCATCAGCACTCTCATACTCTTCATTCTCACATTTCTCTCCCATGCTTTTGTGTCTTTCTGTCAACCACTGACAATGAATCAAGGAGTCAGACACTCAAAAATCAACAAGATTATCTGACCGCAAGGAAAAACTGCAGCTGTGAGACTTCACTGGATGTAAAATGTCTTCCGCAGGGGTCAGATTTCTGCTCTATGAATCAGGGTAAGTCAAGTCCAGATGATCAGCATCGTGTTCCACCTAGTCATCCTATCTTAGACTATGAAGTGGCCTCCTGGGTTTACCTAATAGGGATGGAAAAAGACACTCTTTGCTTAAGGAGAAAAATGACTCGGCTAAAGGCAACGTAAACCTTTTTGCCAATTTTGGCAGCTGTGGCTTCAGTAGCATGCATGCTCTCACAAGGAGATGACGAGACTGTGATAACTTCAACTTTAGAACCAAATAAGAAAATCCTGTGCAGACTTTGGATAAGCAAACCAAAAGAGTGGCGGATGAAGATAGGCTTATGAAAGAGGTCCAGGGGAAAACCTGTTGGATACGAGATAAACAGCAGCCCACTCACTGCACTTATCCAAGGTCAACAAGATGGGGGGGGGGGCGGGGGTCTACGCAGTCAGTGAGACCACTCTGCATCATTCACTATTAAGTGCTGCAATCAGGTATTATACACAGACCTACCTGAGGCAATAACTGATAGTTAGATGACCAGCTCGAAAGAAGTTTATCAGATCCAATCATTGCGTGATTAGGGTTCAAGTCGGCCCTATAAGGAGATTCACTTCATAACATGACTTCATAAACCACATCAACGGTTTTACTCGTCAACATCAGAGATGGTTCCCGTCTAGACTCATTCCCTGCAGGGATCTGTGGTTAGCATCCATGGCAGAGCGGGGGGATGCTCTTGTGGGCAGTGATGTCATGCGTCAGGCCATATCATGTAATTACATGGCTGTCTGAAACAAGAACCAGCACTTGATCAAACACATCGGAACACACATCTATATCAATGGCAGGCGTAATAACACTGTAGATCAGAACTTGATGCTAGTCTTGAAGATCAGTTTGGATGATCTTAGCACAATCCCATTGTCCCACACGCACAAGGAGAAAGGAATTCCCCCTAAATGCCCATTGGACCGGGCTTTGAAGATGAGATACAATCTCGGAGCTAGGCTATATTAAACATTTTCCTCAGTTAACCTTCTTTCCTTCCTCCCTTCCTTCCTGGGCCTGTCCACAAATAAACCACAGGGTCTTGTGGCGTTGAACTAGGCTAGACATTAACGTCAATCATTGAGATGCTGAGACGAAAACATATTTGTACAAGCGCACAGTTTTATTTGAGGAAAAAGAAGGAGAGGGAGATGTGCTTCTGACCTTTACTTGACGACGTTGACATTTAAAGGCCCAACTTATTATGAGTCACAGAAATCAAACTTTTAATAGTGGCGAATAATAATAACCTATAACATTATCTGGTAGCGGGAAATTCAACAATATAAGAATTTAGCATTGACCTAGCCTAAGGGTAGTCAGGAGGAGCACATAAGACCATGCAGTAACCTGAAAGATGGTGTTCAAATTACAAGCCTACTACTCAAAGATGCCTTAAGCGATATTAACAGTATATTGTATCGATGATTAGCATGATCAACCATCGTCACAGAGATTGTGCGTGTGGAAAGAAGAATAACAAATAGCCATGATACCGTGCAATTACCTTGCAATTGCCACGAGACACACACGCACACAACACACACACTGCTATGTGGGACGCCAGCCAAGCCATCTCAGGTAATGTCATGCGCAGTGCAACGAGAAAGTCGACCGCCCTAATAACAACGTACGACCAAATTATACAGAGTCGAGTCGTACCCTTTGGAGTGTGTTTCTGGCTACAGCACACAACACACCTGAGGGGGGCCTCTGCTCTGATCCACTAACCATAAGCAAAGTCTGAGACCACACCCCCCTCCACACCTCCACTCCCCCCCCTCCCCATCCCGACAGCTGAAAGATGAAATTCACCTGTCCTCATAATTCACACACAGGCCCTAATTTGAAGGTGTGCTCACACACCTACAGCGACATCTGTTTGCCGGGGGTTTATATCACAATACGCAGAAAGCAAAGGGAGCTCACCTGCCCATTCATTGGAAGCAGATGTGAAGGGGAACCATTTCCGACTATAATAAGGCATAATTACAGCATTGCAGGCTTGTGGTGCCCGTGTGAAAATACACCGAGCTCAGGGGGTAAACCAGTGAGTGAGCCACCCAGGTAAGATAGAAGGCAGTGAAACTCTGTGCGTGTGTGTGCGTGTGTGTGCGTGTGCGTGCGTGTGTGCGTGTGTGTGTGTGTGTGTGCGTGTGTGTGATAAATCATACTGCTAATAGGCAAGCCAACACATGCCAGTCCTCATGACCTCTCAAAGGAAAGCTTCTTTCTTAAGGGCTCCTTTCCTTTCCTTTTCGTAGCTCCACAGACCATCTCTCATCTGTGTGTGTGTGTGTGTGTGTGTGTGTGTGTGTGTGTGTGTGTTTCAAGCTAAGTACATGAAGTGATTATGAATTGCAATCATTTGACAGGCTTGCAAGATTTGTTCAGTAAAAAAACGGAATCCTTTATGAGGTGGAAAGTATAAACACCGCGTTTTTGTACGCTGTAACTTTGTAATAAATGTAACAATATCTCACCAGGCCCCATCCATTTTACTGCACTGCATTTTCAAAACCATTACTTGTGTGTGTTCAAAGTTGGCAACCGGATCGTGTGTACGTGAGTGTGTGTGTGTGTGTGTGTGTGTGTGTGTGTGTGTGTGTGTGTGTGTGTGTGTGTGTGTGTGTGTGTGTGTGTGTGTGTGTGTGTGTGTGTGTGTGTGTGTGTGTGTGCTGTTTTGCCATTGCCACTGCTGTCTTGTGGGCGACACAAACTCTGCCAGTACATACACAGACCTCAAACACACAGCGGCCAGGCCCCCGTGCTTATCCTATGAAAACTCCAGGCTGGGAGCACTCCAGCAATGTGGCCGTGTTGTGTCTGCTGCTCTGCTGCCTATCGAGATTCAGAACAAACAGCGCCGCTGCCATTCTTCTATTATCTCCCCGCTAAGTCTGCCGGATTTTTTCCTCCACCCCCCCCCCCCCCACCCTCCCACAGCCCCATTGCTTCTGCACCACAGAGCCCTGGGGATGAACCAACAGGGTGTAGTTAGTGAGACATGTGCCCTAACGGTGGGCAGGGCATGTGCCGTTGGTGTCCAGGAATCCATGTGCGGTCTGCGGCCCCAACTCTCGGCCCTCGGCTCTCTCAGTGCCTCCGCCCCCCCCCTTGCCTCCAGTCCTCCACCACCACCCCATGTACCCATGACATGACAGGGTCACAAAGCAGACCCAGCGGGAGCTCCCTTGCGGAGGGGAAGGAGGGGAGGGTCGGGGGGCCCTCCTCCAGGAGCCCCACAGGGCAGGGGCCGGGGGGGGGCATCAATCACACTTATCAGGCGGGCTATCAGTTCAGAGGAAGAAGCGTTTAATGAGCCTTTCTGGAAGCAGTGACTGTCTGACCTTGCCTGAGCTTGTCTGATAAATAAGAACTGAGGAGGGTTTTTTTTTTTCTAATCCAAAAAACAGTTGTTATCTATTTATTAATTAGAAAATATGAGCCATATGTCAACAACATGGATTCAACACAATGTGAGTGAGTCTGAGCATGTTGAAACACTAATCACACGCATCGTAACATGAATGTTTTGAATGGTCAATGCTAATAATGTTTGACAATGTGCCAAAAATGGATGCTGGCATCATGGTTGCAATGGTTTGGTTTCCATGCTCACAAGAAGATGATGAATGGAGATCATTGATTTATTTCTTTTCATTCTCTCGTTAACCTCCATTTTTGTATCTCTCTGTGTCCCACGGGTGCAACAAGATACAGTTAATCAGATCAGAAATTTGGGACTGGTTTTAGGTGTGCTTTCCGTGACCAGTGAAATGGAACCCAGCAGGGTTGAATGGAAAACACACCAAAACAACTGGGCCAAGATCTTTTCAACTCAGGCAGGCAGGCCTACTGTGATGGAAACTCAAACATCCCAGTCCAACTGCGCAGGCAAAATGAACGCAACAACTGGCATCGTGACTCAATATAACTGAGCAATAAGGTCCAAAGGAAATTTCCTAATCCCTTGTTCAAACACGCCATTCACAACTGTATAATCGAAAGAACTAACAGGAAAGCTACTGTGCTACTTTGCCACCAAACATTGTGAGAGCGAGGCAGGCAATCTGAATGAGCTGACTTAGGTTTCCGAAGTCAAACATAAACTGTAAAAAGGTATATAACCCCGGCATGTTTACCCTCAAGGGGATTACAGAAGGTCGACATCATAAGGGATGTGGAAATGCGCTGGGGAAATGCTCTTGGTGAAATATGCCTGGATGAAGACTTGAGCCAGCTAGAGATTTGTGGATTTACAGATGTATTTATGAGATAACTTGTGTGTTTAATGGACGGGAGACCGAAGAGGAGGCGACCGGGTCGGACAAATAAAACAGACAAAAACATCCGGCTATTGCGTTGGACGCGTCGAACAGGACGTCGTCCTGAATGGTACACAGGAAAGCGGGACAGACCTTCACTCCGAGTGGGGAAGTGCATTTTTTGCCTACAGATGATTCCTGGCTTGGCCACCGACAGGCGACCGGCAGCCAAAACTTTTGGATGCCCACAAAGGTTGAGGAGCCCCGCCGAAAACAATGGTCTTCAGAAAAGATCTCGTCCGCTGCAGCTCTTAATATAGCCCACAATGAAACAGATCACTTGGCCAGACTTCCCTTTCCTATTTTGCCTGCAGAAACTGCTGAATCACTGGGTTGGATGGGATGGAGAAGGTCAGTGCTGTCGTAAAGAGAGCTGGGTGCAGTTCAGGTTAAATGTGGAAGCCTTTCACCACCACCAGTAAATGCTCACAGCAGCCAAAGGGGGAATGAGGGGGGGGGGGGGTGGGGGTGGGGGGGAGGGGAGAGAGAGTAAAAGAGTGTGAAAGTGACAGAAAATGAGAGAGAAAGAGAGAGAGTGAGTGAGAGAGAGAGAGAGAGAGAGAGAGAGAGAGAGACTTTCCCAAAGAGCATGGTCATTGAATGTGTGTGTGTGTGTGTGTGTGTGTGTGTGTGTGCATGTGTGTGTGTGTGTGTGTGTGTGTGTGTGTGTGTGTGTGTGTGTGTGTGTGTGTGTGTGTGTGTGTGCGCATGTGCATGACTGTGTTTGCACAAGTGTGTGTGCACATGAAAAAAAAAAGTATAATGAAACCTTATGTTTTCTGGGGTATGCTGCTGACATGCTAACACAGACCAGACCATGACTCATAATCCTCTCCTACCTATCTGGAAGGCCTCTGTAGCCGGGGGGGGGGGGGGGGGGGAGCTCACAGACAAATGACTGATTCTGTCATTTGTCTGTGGATGGCCCAGTACCTAACATATCATTAATCTCATTGTGACTGACATATGTAGTCAGTAGCCTGAGGAAGAAAGGGCGGGGTAATAATTAAATATTATAATTTATCGACTTGGCTGCATCAACCTCATCAGAAAGTTAAGATGTCCTCTTTTATTTATTTAATCTTACTTCTGAGACTTTAAAGCCTAACAGCTGCAAAACTGCCAGCCTTACGATTAGCTTCAGACAATTTGCAACTTCTTAAAAGTGTTTGAAGCAAACAAAAGAACCCACATGGAAAGGCAGCCTGGCCATTTCACATGTAGGAACTACATTCAAAGAAATTACAAAAAGCAAAAAAAGCAAAGGCAATGCACTTAAATCTGTCTTCTGGGAGGTAATGGTCTATGCTATTTTTAGGCAAAAGTTACTCAACAAATCGTTCGCTCTACAAAGTATGGACAATTGTTATCTTGTGTACATGTATGGTACATGTACACAAGATGACAATTGTACTTCCTGTGTTTAACTCCACTGGCACATTCCCAACAGCATGAGAGATCACGCCAAGAACGAGTCCAAAGCAAACATGTTTTTCACCGGTTAGATCTTAAACCGGCGCTTAGCCTAATTCTTGTTGGTCAGTCCATAATTAGACGGGAATAATTGATGAGGGCGAGAACAAGCAGCAAATAAGAAGTGGGACACAGAAAGTACAGCATGTGTGAATTTGATAACGTAATCAGAGAACAGAATTCTGTTTGTAAAAATTTACAAAAAAGACTTGTGAAGAACGCTCCCTGTTAAAGACAGCTAAGTACAGTATGTGCAAAAGAAGAGGCATGCAAATTAGCCTTCTTAGGCAATAAATTGCATGCCCGAGTGATCTTATGTTGCTTCTAAGTAAATGGACAATATGAGATTTAACATCGGGGACCATGGAAGAAAGCAATGCTTGACAGATGATGAGGGGGATGTGGTCCGTTGCTTGCCCTGCCCCAGGAAGAGAAGAACAAATCCTAAAATGTCACCACTTTCAATGCAGGATTTAGTAGCCTAGCTGTCAGATGATGGGCTCCCTATTTTCACTGTTTGCAGAACTATCCAAGCAATGGAGGCATACTCCATAAATTATTGTGTAATACTGTGTCATGAGGGTATCTTGTAACCTTGCCGTGACCTTAGCTTGGCCTTAAAACATCTACACCTGTAGCTCCGTAAAAAAGCAATGGGGGGCAATATAGTTTACTTGACAAAACAAGACTAGCCAAGGGGCCATCATTAACATTAATGTTTCTGCTAATGTTTTTAGAGAACCTCTTAATGACCTTTTAAAGTGACTTTTGATCGCTTTCCAGCACATATTTCATCTGATTTGTTACCAGATTTGTAGGTGTCACTACATCTTCTCCACAGCAACTCAGAAGAACATTTGCAACGCAAAATCACATAGGATGGGTGTATTACCAGCTATGTTTTGAGGGGCTTTCGTGTCCACATTATCATTGCTATCCATCGATTTTTAAAACCCCCTGAAATTCCTCATCCCCGGAATATCCCTGGAAAGCAGGTTGGTACAGAGCGCAAAATGTCGGGCAGTGTGTGAACTGGAGATGTTGATGTGTTGGTGTGTGTGCCAACTAGCTCTAGTTGTGGCAGGCAAGCCGCTGGGAGAATGCGGACTCATGTCAGCACACGCAGGGTTCTGCTGCTGCTGTACCAGCTGTGTTCAAGTGCCTGCTGCCTTTAGTTAGTCCAGCGCAAACGCTGAACAAACTGATGCTTTATAAGAATAAGGCTGGCTTGAGGCAGGGTCAGGTGATTTGCAAAAGAGCAAAAGCAATCGGCACCTTCAATCAGTTCTTCTCGTGTTAGAAAGCATGTTTTTGTTCAACATTTCCGTCTTCCGTTGGTGGATGAAACACACACACACACACACACACACACACACACACACACACACTTCCTCCCGAAAACAGCAGCAGCAGCAGCAGCAGCCAAGCTCAGAGAGGGGGCTGACCTCTGCGACCTCTGAGCAGGCCCCAGCTCCTCAGTCCTCACCTCACACCTCGCTGCAGAGCCTGCACTCCACGTGTGCTGCTGCCCATGGACTTGGAGGAGGGCATCCCCCAGTCACCCCGACACAGCCAAGATGGACTCTGCCCCTCTCTCTCTTTCTCTCTCTCTCTCTCTCTCTCTCTCTCTCTCTCTCTCTCTCTCTTTCTCTCTCTCTCTCTTCTGGGGCTATAACTCAACAAAGCCATGTTTGCTAAGCTCACTCTTTGACCAATTATCTCAAGGGGGGGGCGGGGTGTGGGGGTGGGGTGTGGGGGGTGGGGAGGTGTCTTGGGGAGGAAGGCGATTGGGGCAAACGTTCCCCACTGTTCAAACTGTGGAATGGGGCCGGTGTTTGCACTACTGTGTGCTCCGCTGCCCCTTGGGGTCCTCATTGACTCTGAATGGAGTTTTATAGCGCTCAGGTAGCCGGTCTCAAATAGCACAGCGCCACACTCACACACACACACACACACACACACACACACACACACCCCTTGCTCTCTCCCTCTCTCGCTCTCTCTCTCCCGCTCTCTCACACACTCTCTCTCCCTCAGAACAAACCCTGTCGGCCTAAATCGCAAAATTAAACTGCTGTAAGGCAACATAATACCTCCAGGGGGAATACAACGGCTACACCGACCGGCAAATGAAAAATAAAAAGGGTTTCATGAAAGAAAACGACAGCCTGTAGCTTTAGTCATCAAGAACCTATGCGACCCTTCCCCCAACGCTATTCCACCCTCCACCTCCCCACCGCCCCCACCACCCCCAGCCCTCCTCCTCTTCCTCCACCTCCACCACCACCACCAGTGAAGTCAGGGGACAGTCTTGCAGCAGTCTAAACTGGGAGATTATTACACGGTCCAAATTGTCAACAGTACTGCTGCTGCTGCCGGTTCTGATGTCATAGAGTTGAAAGAGGTTGGTTACACGGTGGTCACGCTGTGGAGGAGAGTGACTTACACAAAGTTACACTGTTAAAACTATTCGTCCTTGGATGAGCTCAGTGCTATGTTGTTCGGTGTACGTTTTCAGTCAAGCACAATTGCAATGTGAGGTAAGGCTGTACAAAAGAGGTGCATTAATAGCATTGTATTTTCACATTAGAGGTAAGTTGTATGTGTGTCATAGGCATAAATAACAACAAAGCCCATAGTAACACTGTTAGTTACACAGACTTAATTAAATCAAAGAGACAGACCCAGGCCAATTGTCTAATCTAAGAAGATTAGCCGATGGCCTAATCCAATTAGTCTGCAGTTGTACTTTCATTCAGGCACTGGTACGACTGGAAGGTCATCTTCCAGTTGTAATAGCTTAGACAATCTCAGCATGCACTGTGCTGTAGTGCTGACTGCATTGCTGTGTTATGCTGGGGCATCAATTACATTTTAAAATGGAATGTTCTTTGGGGACTTTTTATTGAGCATTGCATGTACAGAGTCCGCAGACTAAACCTGTCTGAAACTTAACTGCAGATCAAGTTCAACTAAATAAGTAGTTTAGAGTTCAGATTTCTGTTTCCCCCTCTTGAGACTTGTGGAATGAAAATATAAAGCAAATGAAGGTGCATGTTTGGCATGAATGCTTGAGATAAGAAAGCAACATCAAAAACAAATGCATCCTGCATGACATTTCCAAGCAATGCAAGGTGAAGCAAAAAAAGTGTTATTATATTTATTTTTACTTTGGGAAAAAGTTGAATAGCTTGTGTCTACGCACAGACCAACCACAGTCAAGTCAAGATGTTTTCGTCAAATTACTTTCAAAAAGCAACTGTGCGTGTGTGTGTGTGTGTGTGTGCGTGTGTGTGTGCGTGCGTGCGTGTGTGTGTGTGTGTGTGTGGCTTTGAATCTATCCCCATAGGCACCACACCACACACCACACACTATTTAAAACTTTTAATAGCACCAGAGAGACAGTGCAAAGTTACAAGTGGCCCCTTTTGTAAAAAAAAATGAATAAAAAAGAAAGAATCCAGAACAGATACAAAGTCGCGGGTTTGAGACACAATCCATTCATAAAGCGCACGAAAAGTTTGGCGCAACTTTGGCCAACGCAGGAGTACTTACAGTGAGCAGTGGACAGGCGAGGATCAACGTGAGCGTAAGTCCATAGATCGAGCAGATCCGTGAGCCCATGGTTCCACCACCAACCCAGCCAGCAACAGGCTGCTGCTGCCGCTGCAAAATGCTGGGGAAAATACAAAGTAAAAATAAAAATAAAAATGTAAATCAAAGGTCCGTCTTCTCCTCTCCTGGCCCCACTGGTGGTGTGTGTCTCTGCACCGACTCTACTCACTTCTTAGTTCTTACTCACTATGAATGGCTTCACTGCCTGGCCAGTCCCAGAAAGAGAGTTGGACTGGGGTGGGTGTGAGTCAGTGGGACGTCCGACTCTGCGCGCCTGGCTGGCTGGCTGACTGGCTGGCTGGCTGGCTGGGGCGCAGAGGGAGGACTTTACTGCCCCCAAAGTAAAAGGCGGAATGGAATTCAGGGAGTGCTGAAAGACAGCTAATCCCAGCCTAGATAGACCCCCCCTCCTTCTGCTGCCCATGCATGACCAGAAATCAATCTTTATTTGAGGCAGACCATGGTGACATTGGATTGAACAAACTCACTAAAAACTACATTTCAATATAATTAAATTATAATTATTATGCCAGGTAGCGCCTGGAAATGGATGGATCTGGATCTCAGCGTGTGCCTTCCAGCCATAAACATGCCTAATCTAGTAGGCCTATAATCATGCCCCAGAGACATGCATTCTCCAAAGTGCTCTGATTCTAATTCTCTTTGGAATCCACCCAGCAAATCAGTAAATAAATGCCGAGAAGACCAAGACATGAGCAGACATAGGTGGAAATTATAGGCTCTATGAGATCTACTGTCGTGTAGTGGGTTAAGAATGGATATAAACGTGTTTACCTTGTGGCGCCATCTAGTGGTGATTCGTGGTGAATTTTGTGAAACTGAGAAAATGCATCCCTTATGTTTTTAAACTTACATTATACAACTAGGACCTTTCTGAAAAGGTACTGTCTGCAGTCTTGTATAAAGTACTTGAAAGCGATACTTGAGTAAAAGTACAAGTATCTTACCAGAAAATGACTTTGGTAGAAGTTAAAGTCACCTTTTAGAAATGTACTTGAGTAAAAGTCTTAAAAGTAATCTTGGGATATTTACTGGTACCTTAAGTACTCCAAAAGTAATTTTCTGATATTAAATGTACTTTAAGTATTGGAAGTAAAAGTAAGAAGTACAAGTTAAAAAAAAAAGTGGCATCACCGTCGTTGATTCTACTGACAATCCTGAACATGCGCCGGGCCACTTCTTACACCACGAAACCCGCTCCAGACCGCTGGCGACGGAGCGCTTTCGTGCCGCAGCGTGACTGAACCCACCAGACGCCGCAAGCGCACGCGCACTGCCGCGTGATTCGGCCAAACCTGCGGTCTTAACACATTTCTAATGATTTTATTTTGTAGTAACGAGTAACGAAGATGCTTAGGAGAAATATATCGGAGTAAAAGTATACATTTTATTGAGGAAATGTAGTGGAGTAAAAGTGAAAGTTGCCAGAAATATAAATAACGAAGTAAAGTCACTGACTGTCTGTAGGTACTACACACACACACACACACACAACACACACACAACACAATTAAAAACAAGAGTCATAAATCATTTTCTGAGGAGAAGGGCTTGAAGAGGACTTGATTCGCACATCACCAAACTACACATCTCAAATCACAAACCTACAGGTTCCGTTACTATTTGGTTTTCCTTGGACACAATAAGCATGAATAAAGAAGGGTTCTGCATGTGGCTGATGGTACCCTGTGAGAGCATACTGAATGCATCACAGACCACAGTGGTGTGTTTAATGGACCCCTCCCTACCCCCTGCTGGGAACACAAAGTAAATAAGAATACTGGGCGGGGGGGAATGGTTTCAAATCTGCTTATGATTCACAGCCTTGTGCAGGTCCTAATGACAGGCCCTGGAAGCAATGCATTCCTTAAAAAGCTCTTTAAAATACAATTTTGATTGTTAGTTTATGTGAGCTGAACATTTAAATTAGTCTGACAAAAAACAAAATATTTAGAGCAATCCCAAGTGTCATCTGTTAAGTGACTCAAAACAGGGTCTGTTGAGTGTATTTTCTATCCATATTAACAACACCGTGCATGGGTGCATTGGAATTCATGTTGGCTATGTGTAGATACACAAAGTCATCTTTCAGTCATAAACTAACTGGCAGGGGGAAGTTAGCACGCACTGCCAGAGTATGCCAAGGAGTCCAAAGGTTACACCGATCTTCCGGAACCCAGTCCAACATAATACAGACACACTAAGGTGTTTTGAATGCGTTAAGAGTAGAGAGTCAAAGGTCAAAGTCATGGCAATGTGTTTTATTGTCACATGTACATCATAACACAGGGCCATTCTGAACAGTGAAACTCTTGTGACATGGCAGGCGACAGTACACAAAAGAGTAGATAAAAGAAGATCAAATATAAAATAGCAAGATAAAACAGCAAGAAGAAGAATGTTGAGTATTTTACATGTCCAAGTAAGTACAAGCGAGTAAGGGCAGATCCACAAGGGATAGCAGGGTTCTTTTTTTCCCTTTCTGCAAAGTAAGCTGTAAATAAGTTAACATACAAAATGTGACCAAATACGCCTACGACTGACTGTTTTGAATGTTGCACTCAGTATTAGGTTTAGATGCGGCTTTCAGGACACAACAGGTTAAAATCCCCACATTTATGTATTGTCTCATGTTTTTGTATTTATGTATGTTGTATTTGGAAGTCACGTCTTGCACATTGCCAGCTGGACCGGGACCACGCAGCTGGAGAAAGAGGTATCACCAGGGAGCCAATGTTTGACCAAAACATACGGCTTCTTCCTTTGGTGTCAACGCCCTTGAAGTCATACTCGTAAAAATGCTGTTGCAGTGCCAGAGACAGTGAGGGAAATTAATGTCTGTTTATAACAATCATGGCAATATTAAATCCTGTTTTTTTCTTTTTGCCATGGATTGACATTGGATCTTTTTCTCTTGTGCCATGAATCAAGTCAAAGCAACACAATATAAACATCATAAACAGAGTATACATTGAAGACAGTGAATACAATGAAGACCGGTTCATTAAGTCTGCTCCATTCACATTTTTTAAGGCAGGCATCAATTTGTAATATGATGTAATGATATGAAACCCATCCAACCATCGTTCCATCAACCCAGGGATTTCTCCCCTCCAAATTTATTTGGTTTGTGGAGAACATTGTCACATGGCTGCAAATAAAACAATCGGACATAGTGCAGGCTTACACACAATAATTATAAATGTTACCAAGGTAAAGTGAAGATAATTGTATTTTATTTTATGAGTATAACTTACAGTCTCAAAGGGATTCACAGGTTTTCACATCATTTTTTTACAGGTAACAAAATACTGGAACAAATATCGACCGCCTTCTCTTTAAAATAGGCTCTTATAATTGATTATCAAACAGCATTGAGAAATTGTAAATGTGTACAAATACAGCATTAAAACATGAAAAAACATTTAAAAATATAAAAATAAACTTTCAATTAGGTTCAGTAGTAGCAGCAGTAAGGCCAAGCAGGAGTTTGTCTCTGGGACTTTGAAAGTAGAGATGTTTGCGGAGGAAGTTAAAGGAGCCAGGCATCTGCTTGTAGACGCCATTGGCAGAGTTCTGAGATACCTTGTTGTTAACCTGCAAAAACAACGGCATAATAGTTTAGGGTACGTAATAAATAAAGCATCAATCAAATGTTTCCAATGCAGCGCCTAATCAAAGTATTGAATTACTGACAATGACGTTGACACTGAAACAACAGTGTAAAATTGAAGTAATAATACATTAAAATGTGCTTATTCCATCAAGAGCAGCGTACGATGACGTGAAGTAAACAAGACCAGAGCTCACCAGCATCAACATGGTGTCGAGGTCATCGGTGACGGCGTTTTCCTCCAGAATCTGGTCCAGTATATCCACGTACCAGGAGCCTGAGAGAGGGTCTCTGAAGGACACGAAGCCTGTAGAATAGAATAGAATGCATAGTAATGGAATGCATAGTTATAATATTGCACTATATGATAGGCCAAACCAAATGACTCTAAACATCCATTGACAAAATCTTACACGCAATAGGTAAACACAATGTAAATGAGGCACGCACAGACACACGCGCACACGCACACACACACACACACACACACACACACACACACACACACACCGGGAAAGGTGGAGTAGGAGATGAGGATGTCGCTGGCCGTGGGCAGGGTGGCACGGGCGTCGGGCTCGTCGGACGTGCTCAGCGAGTCGCTGCTGGACGACAAGGGGATGGCGTCCGTCTGGTCGTCCGCGCCGCCCCCACAGGGCGAGATCAGCTCGTCCGGAGGCACCTCAAAACCGGTGTCCTTCTGACCTGTCCAGGAAGAAATAAGGAATCAATTATAAACATGACATATACACAAATACATCATCTGACAATACATACTCACTCGTACATCGGATGTGGCGCATGGCTTCACAGGCCATCGCTCAGTTAGTTAACATGCACACGTTATTAGGGTTGGCAGTAGCTCAGGAGGTAAGAGTAGTTGGCTGGTTGCTGGTTCGATCCCCGGGCTCCACCTAGCTAAGTGTCAGAGGTGTCCCTGAGTAAGACGCCACCTAACCCTAACTGCTCCTGACGTGTTGGTTGTTACCTTGCATGGTTGGCACCGCTGTCAGTGCATGAATGGGTGAATGTGAGGAAACTGTAAAAACGCTTTGGACAAAAGCGCTATCTAAATGCAATTCATTTCCAACAAGAATGCCATAGTATTACGAATTAGATGATTGACTGATCTATGTCTGTGGTTTCGAAATAGACAGGGGTACAGTATATTATCAGCTATCCTGTATAAGGAGTTTACATTGAAACTTTAAAAAGATTGCCTTATTTTAAGATCTGAATAATATTCATGTGCACATCACCACAACACATGACTGTGAACAAGCGTGATCGTGTATCTCAGTGAGCGTTACCTCCTCCGCAAGCCTGGATGAAGAACAGCTTGGGTTTGCCCTGTAGGGACGGGCAGTGCTCTCCGTTCAGATAGGTGGTGATTAACTGGACGGGAACGGCGGTTCCGTCCACCCCATACACGGCACCAGGGAAGCGGTTGTGGTTCACCTACAAACCAGCAAAACGGGTTTAGAGACAATCCAACGGTCAGGTGCGGTACAAAGGCAAGGCGGCCATTTACTTGGCGTGTGTGTTTGTGTGTGTGTGTGTGTGTGTGTACCTCAGTCCCATGAGACAGTATGATGACCACACAACAGTCAAACTGAGAATGGTCCTTCTTGGACAACAGTGACAGCTCATGTCTTATTTGCTGAAATGTGAAGATCACAGATTAATGTATGTATCTACAAATGATTGATTATGGACAAAAAGTGGATATAGGTACATAAAGTGAGCAGTGAAAGCAGGCTGAGGAAGGCTCACTTTATATCTCAGGTTTGTCTTCACCTGCAACAATGAAGTTCAGAGACTTGAATCTTTTTTCTAGTTTGGCACAATCCACGTTGGAGCCTTTGCGGAAGCTCAGATCAGTGTTGGGTTCAAACTCCACATTGTTTATGATCAGGCAGTGTCCGCATGGGCTGGCATCCATTTTATAGCTCTGGGGAGAGCACATAGAAAGATAGCATGATGTCAGTGACGAGTCGCAAACGTGATTATGAATCATCAACGGTGTTGACGTGGGGGTGTTTATTGACAACGACATTTACCTGAATACTATCTTTCCTCCTCCTGGGTGGCCTTGGTCTTGTGTATTCGTTTTCTGGCGCTGGGAAATAGAAAACAACATTTTTTAAACGTAAACCAATGACAGGTTTTCTATTTTGTTCCACAAAATATGATCCCCCACATGTCTTACATGGGCTGGGTGTGGGATTGGGCCTCGGTATTGGACCGATAGGAGCAATGTCTTTAACATCCCATGGCGATGCTGTTGGAAAAGAAAACACATTTTAAAGTGGCAATTCAATGATGTTGTTGTTTTTGTTTTATGATACTTAATAATAATACTTACAAACGGGTAGGGGTTGGAGGACAGGGCGAGGAATGACTTCAAGGGCTGGTGGTGGGAGGACCAGAGGCTGGCTTGGTGGTGGTTGTTGGCCACCCAGCAGGAGGTCTGCCAGGGACTGCTGGCCGGTCTCACGGAGGCACTGGATGAAACACGGAAAGGCCCGACTCCCACGTCTCTCTAGATCACAGAGCAGCTGCCTGGCCTGGTCCCGCCTGGGCCCAGAGCTCTGTAACAATGTGAAGGGGACAATAACAGCACAGTACAATACAGCTATTGATGGATTATTACCACACCGTTGTTTATATGACGGCTACCTTAATCTCGTCGATCATGTCTTGGGTGAATATTCCCTTTTCAATGAGTCCATCGTAGAGCTCTGAGGGCTTCAGAGACAAAACAAGCTTTCTCCTGTTGCTCGTAAGAACACTCCTGTGTAGTGGGTCCATTCTTTATTTAAAACTCAGAACTATATCTATAATCCTGAACATCAGACGCCAGAATTATGGGTATAGAGTATCGACAATATTCCTTGTACGTCGATATTTACTCTCGCTTCGTACATTCGTTTTCTTGTTCTGTCAACACGGTTGCACGAGTCACTTCCGTGTTTACATCACCGCGTCCTCTGATTGGGTGGGGCCGTGACAAAAAACAAGGTGGGTGCGTTGGATTTATTTACGCCGACGTGCCTTTTGCTACACAGGAGAATACGGTCAGCGTGAAACACAGCCGAGCCGCGCTGATGGCGAGATGGCGGCGGCTGAGGACGGATAAAACCCAGCGCACCCATTCTAATCCCCGAAGTGATTGTGGTTTCTGCGCCTCCTTGTTCCTCTGTGAGCGTCAAACCCTCTCGCAAACCGACGTCTTTTGACGGGATCGACGTTGCCGACAGACACCGTTCTCGGTGGAGCCGCTGAGTTCAGTATGTGGTTGAACTCGTCTGCTGCGTGAGGTGTGATGATCGGTAATGCGTTTATTACGTTGGCCTAGAAAACAAACACACAAACAAACAAACGCTAGCTCAGTGGCAAGCTAATATAAATAATATCACTGGAACACATCAGTCATCATCAGGGTTGTTGTGTTTTATGATGACAGAGAGGTCATAAATCAACTATTTTCCCAGGTCATGTTCCATATAGTATTGATCCGCATATGACCATTTAAATGGAGTCAGCGATTGTGGATTTTGAATGGGGATCTCTCCATCTATGTGCTTCTATTCCCCGGTGACAGCAGTTGGAGGGCTATTTATGAGGATGTCGTTGCCCTGTGTCGCTGTGCTGGGGGTCCTGCTGGTGCTGCTGGCGGGCTCCCTGGCCGAGGCGGACCCCTACAAGATCCTGGGGGTCACCAGGAGCGCCAGCCAGGCGGAGATCAAGAAGGTCTACAAGCGCCTGGCCAAAGAATGGTACATGCTGGTGTGGCACACGAATCATCACCAATAGTATCAAGTCATAGTCGCAAAGGCATGGAGGTTTCAGATGTGTTGCATTATGTATGAAATGTTTTCATGTGTTTCTCCTTCATTTCCAGGCATCCAGACAAGAACAAGAGCCCAGAGGCGGAGGACATGTTCATCAAGATCACAAAGTCTTATGAGGTTTGATTTTCATTTCAGCTGCTTAAAAAAGTAAAGCATGACACAATGTGCCTCTATGCTATGGACTTCACCAATAGTAATCTTATCTTACCTATATTTTTATACTTCACCTATACTTTTATTTGTAAATCTGTTATTTTATTTTTATTATTCTACTTTTTATTTCTCTATTGTTTTATTCTATTGCTATGCAACCTGGCACAAGAATTTCCTTCGAGATTAATAAAGTTCTATCTTATCTTATCTTAATATGATGATTTAGGCTAGACCCCTTGAGATGAACCATCTTGTTTACTAGGGGGTCCTAAAGGTATTCCCATGTCTTCCCGTCCCCCCTTCTTCTAATCAGATCCTGTCCAGCGAGGAGAAGCGATCCACCTACGACCGCTACGGACAGACGGACGACACGCAGCCGTACGGCCAGTACCGCCAGCGGCACGGCAACTTTGACTTCGACGAGGCCTTCAACTTCCCCTTCAGCAAGAACAGCCGCGACTTCGCCGACGGCAAGTACGCGCTGCACTTCGACCAGTACGTCAACGAGGTGGTGCCCGGCAGCTTCCGGAGGCCCTACCTGATCAAGATCACCTCCGACTGGTGCTTCAGCTGCATCCACATCGAGCCCGTCTGGAAGGAGGTGGTGCAGGAGATGGAGACTCTGGGTAAGGAGAAGAATGAACCGGCTTACCGACTGACTGAAGATTTCCATATTTGGAAACATTCCTGAAATCATGTTGTTCATAAAGGGTTAGGGTTAATTGAAAGTATGCCGAAGGTGAGGTTGTATAAAAGTGAGGATCTAATGAAAGAAAACATTGTAATGTGTCAATCCTTGGATGTTGATTATTACTGTACTATTATTTATATGATTATAATATCAAACTATATAATTATAAGATTATATTGTTCTCTACTATTATAATATTATACTATAATAATTTATACTTTATACTAATTTATACTTTACTATTATACTATTATTATAGTATTAAGGACAGTAAAGAATAATATTATTTACTATGCCGTTATTAAGTAATCAATCAAATCTGTATGGGGCATCAGATTGCTGTGATGATTGCTGTCATGTCAACATCATTGGAAAAAGAAAGCAGTTTTGGTGCATCACTGATATGGACTCTTCCTATGTTAAACATGGCAAGCTAGCTAAGCCTTTGAGCAGGTCAGTGTTTAATTCGCCGGCCCATTAATGAACAACAACATTGTGTGTGTGTGTGGGCTTCTTGTGGATGCAGGCGTGGGCATTGGCGTGGTGGACGTGGGCTACGAGCGGCGCTTAGCCAATCACCTCGGAGCCCACCGAACACCATCCATACTGGGGGTCCTCAACGGCAAGGTGACCTTCTTCCATTACGCCGTGGCCAAGGAGCTCCTCAGGCAGTTTGTGGAGGACCTGCTGCCCCAGAGGCTGGTAGAGAAGGTAACTGATATATATGTATAGATATATACACAACAACATGCATCTTACTCACTGTAAGTAGTACTCATGGAAGGAGTCGCTGTATGCATGTATGTATGTCTCTCCTTCGATTTTCTCAGCAAACATTCATCTGATTGACTTCACACTCGGTGGGTGTATTTGTATTACCCAAGGTCACCGAAGTGTGAAGTTGTTTGGATGCGCTGTTCTGGATTGCAGCTTTCGGGAGAACTGTGCTGAATCTTTCTCTGCCCATTCTGAACAGACACGAGTGCACTGCAGTGCACTAGTATCTAAATGTAATCAGACTAATAAGGAGTCTCCGTATGTATCTTGGCGGGTGTATTGCTGAGGACCCCAGGAAGTGCACGCAGTGTCTGTCAAGTGTGAGATTGTTTGGATGCGTGGTTCTCGAGAAAGCTGCAAGCTGCATACCAGAGGCCAATGGAACGGCCCAGTCGTTCTGAACAGGCACGCCTCCAACAGGCACATGACTAGTTAATCATAATGATGCACGCTTGGTTAAGCAACTGGGCTATTTTAAAATGCACACATAGTTAGTTGATTGTCACACTTCTATTACACTTCTAGTCTATTGTCAACTTTCGAAAAGCGATGATCAAATCCTACTTATCAAGTAAAAATCAGTTTGGTCAGTTTTGGGCAATTCTCGTTCATGGTGGAGGCGGTTGAAATAAAACAAATAAAACACACACATTTTGCGTCTGGAATGCCACAACGCGCCGTAAAGAGCGTGCAATAAAGGAGACAACAGGATTACGCCAAGTTGTGGTTAAGAGCGTCATAAAGGGCTGAGGCGGGGTGAGGAAGGTCAGTATTGCAACAATGGTGCATTTTACTGGCCGTGCTCTGCGTCTCCTGGAGTGTATGAGTCACCAGCTGCTGAAGTGCTCCACAGCTTAAGCCGACTGCAAAGTGAGCAGGCGAGGGTTTTTTTTTCTCTTCTCTCCCTTTTAATGAAGCAAGCCCTATTAAAAATAATCGACTCTGCATAAAAGCTGCTGTGGTGGGTAAGATTTGGGAGTGAGAGCAGAGAACAGCAGTAGAGTAGCAAGAATTTCAAACTAAACAACAACAACAACAAAAAACGTCCCCTCCCTCCCTGTCTCCACCATTAAGAAGTGCTGTATCTCACACACCTCTGAGTGACAGCAAAGACACATTCCCTGAACCAATCAGGGAAGAGATTGGTTCTAATTGGTCAGAAATTACCCAGCGAGCGGTCTAAAATCTCAATTGGCCCATACAGCTGACGGATGGCTATGCCATTGCCAACAAATTACCCTCAAATAATAGCTCTCAACTTCTTACCTACAGGTTCTTGAAGCAGGATTATGTGTACATCTGGTGCCACCAGATTGTTATGGGAATGCTGCCATTTTGTTCCCAGGTCACAGATAAGAACGAGCTGGAATTCCTCAACAGCTGGCATGAGATCAACAAGCCACACGTGCTCCTGTTCGACCAAGTGCCTGCAGTCCCTCTACTGTTTAAGGTTAGACACACACACACACACGCACACGCACGCGCACACGCACGCGCACGCGCACACGCACACGCACACGCACACGCACACACACACACACGGTATGTTTATATATAATTATTTATAATTGACCATTTATTCCTCTCCTTCTCCCACAGCTGACGGCGTTTGCCTACAAAGACTACCTGCAGTTCGGCTACGTGGACCAGGGCATCTCGGACACGGCCAACCTGCTGAAGCAGTTCAACATCAACACCTACGCCCCCACCATGCTGGTGTTCAAGGAGAACATCGATAAGCCAGCCGACATCATCCAGGTACCGGCCAGCCTCAGACCAATGCAATACACGCCACATGGCAAAACTCATTGAGTTTTAAAGCGGTAAAAGATACTGTGTGTCTCTCATCTGCTGGGCCTCATGTTGGTGTTGTTAATGCACAGGGGACAGACTATGAATGTAGAGTTTCTCCTCTCTGAGGTAGTTAATTAGTTATTTAATTAGTTCTTTTCCACAAAAACTGTACAAGGAGAGCCCACAGTAAATGGTGAGCGGACTGCATTTATCCATTGCACTTTACAATATCACCTCACATTTGCCCGTTCATACACAAGACTCCTCAGTGACTCCCCCTGTCTGTGCAGGGCCGCTACGGCTGCAGGTTATCAGGCTATTGCCAAAGCGAGCCCCTGCTGATCCGTCTCGTGTTCTCTGCAGGCCAAGGGCATGAAGAAGCAGATCATCGATGAGTTCATGTCCAACAACAAGTTCCTCCTGGTCCCGCGGCTGGTCAACCAGAAGCTCTTCGACGAGCTCTGTCCCGTGAAACAGTTCCACCGGCGCAGGAAGTAAGACATGGCGCCATTTCCTGTCCGTCCAGTTATATATATCTGATATATCAGGGATTATAGAACATAGGAAGTAAATCAGATATGCTAGGTTTTGTAATGTTATTATTTACTATTATGTACATTTATATTTCTGATTTGTAAGACTTTTAATTGTCACAGTGCCAGTGGAATGTGCAACAAAACAATACAAATATCACAATTAAAGGGAAAGAATCAGAATATCCACACTATTTACATTCTTTACAGTAAAATGAGCAGTTGTTTTTATGATAAATATGAGCAAATAGGCAAATACACAGCAAAAGGCATATAAACAAGTAGGCATATCACCAACAAGGCAATATAAAAAATGTAGTATCAAGGTGTGTGCATGGGAGTGGGGAGTGGGCAGTGGGGGGGGCTAGTGAGGTCAGAGTTCACAGTCCTCATGGCCTGCGGAAAGAAACTCTAATTTTAGTCTCTCTGTTCTAACAGCGTGATTACGGGGCGCTTGCTTGACCGCAGCAGTTGGAACAGGTTGTTGTTGTTGGGGTGGTGGCTGTACCTAATCGCTCACATTTACGCACAACCTCTGCAGGTACTGCGTGCTGCTGATGACAAGTGACGAGGAGTCCTTCTCCCCCGGGAACCAGGCCTTCCTCTCCTTCGCCTCAGCCAACACCAGGGAGGTGCTGCGCTTCGCCTACGTCTACCAGAGGCTCCAGCAGCCCCTGTGTGACATCCTGACGCAGGGCCAGGAGAGCGCGCCCTGGGCCTCGCAGGTAACACGTGATGATGGTGGAGCCTACTATTTAACTACCTGCAAGCTAGAATATTAGGGGGAGCACATTTGTAATACGACCCAAAAGATGAATCAAATAGTTATAGTCATAATCACTTGGCCCATCATCATATGGCCTGTAAAGCCCCTTTGAGACTGTAACTGTGATTAAGGGCTACACAAATAAAATTGACTCGACTTGACTTAAATAACAGAGTATTATAGTCCATCCATCCATCCATTCTCATCCGCTTATCCGGGGCCGGGTCGCGGTGGCAGCCGGCTAAGCAGGGCCCTCCAGGCTTCCTTCTCCCCAGCCACACTCTCTAGTTCCTCCTGGGAGATCCCGAGGCGTTCCCAGGCCAGACGAGATATATAATCCCTCCAGTGGGTTCTGGGTCTGCCCTGGGGTCTCCTCCCAGTTGGACGTGCCCGGAAAAGCTCCCTCTGGATGTCTGAGCTCCTCACCCTATCTCTAAGGCTGAGCCCAGCCATCCTGCGGAGGAAACTCATTTTGGCCGCTTGTATCCGCGATCTCATTCTTTCGGTCACTACCCAAAGCTCGTGACCATAGGTGAGGGTTGGAACGTAGATGGACCTGTAAATTGAGAGCTTTGCCTTCCGGCTCAGCTCCCTCTTCACCACAATGGACCGGTACAGTGCCCGCATCACTGCAGACGCTGCACCAATCCGTCTGTCCATCTCCCGCTCCATTTTGCCCTCCGCCGGTTTTCCGGCGGAGAACCATGGTCTGATGTAGCCAACAGAATCACATCATCTGCAAAAAGCAGAGATGCAATTCTGAGGTCCCCAAACCGGACACTCTCCTCGGCTGCGCCTTGAGATTCTGTCCATGAAGATCACGAACAGAATCGGTGACAAGGGACAACCTTGGCAGAGTCCAACACGAGTATTATAGTATGTTTCATTAATAAAATGCAATGAATAATAAGCAGTGTGTGTGTATGCCTGTGCGTGTGTGTGCGTGTGTGTCTGTGTGCAGGTGGTGATCCTGGAGAGGCGCAGCACGGCTGGGAAGACGCTGTACAAGCCGGTGACGGCGTGGAACGGCAGCGAGGAGGACCGCCAGGCGCTGGGCGAGGAGCTGGAGCGTCTGCGGCGCGACCCGTCCATCCTGAACCACGACGTCACACTGCCCCTGCTCAACAACGAGTTTGCCTCGGTGCGGTCTCCGCCCTGACACACTCCACAAAAAGCAACTTTGTTTAGCTTCATTTTCACCATATAGGGGGGAATAGGCAGTTTTAAACTACATTTACATTTACATTGTTTGTAGTTCAAGTGTTGTCTTTTTATCTTGTAGATGTTTCTAATCCGATGGATCTACGCCTCCTATGATTACCTCACAGAGGTCGTGGATGATATTTTGCATAATAACTGGTAAGTATTGCAGATACTGCTGCTATGCATTTGATTATATTCATATCAGATTTCGTGGCAGTCAGATTATTTGTGCTGAGCATCGCCACTTTTCACTGCACATCCTGTATGTGTATGTGATGAATAAACTTCTTGCATCTTGAATGTGGATTTAACGTTGGCATGTAAATGTAGTTTTAACTGTCCATAATTATGCAATGATTATAATAATCTTGGTAACGTTTCTTTACGGTTTTCATTTTTTGCTTCATGCATACACATCTGTTTAACGATTGGTTCCATGACTCCGGAGATATTGGTTTTGTACCAATCTACTATCTGCACTCTAAGGCAGAAACTTCGAGAGGTGTAAAAGTGTTTTTCCTTTTGTGATTTATTTGTATTTCCTCAGGCGAGAGATGATGCCCCTGGTGTCTCTGATCTTCTCCGCCCTGTTCATCTTGTTCGGCACCGTGGTCATCCAGGCTTTCAGGTGGGAATACTGATGGAGGAACATTACACAGGAAGACTACACTTCCCAGACCACCCCTCACTCAGTTGTCTCTTATAACGTGCAAGCAAAGTGAAGGTTGTTTACAGCTGAATAGAGAAAAGAAGGCAAAATTACATATAATGGTTTCAATAATTGAAACTAGGTCTGAACGAAAAGAAAATCATGTTATGATTATTTTGACAGCCATTGCGATATGATCCACCATTAGTGGGAATGATTATTTTTGCATCACAATTTTCACTTTCACTGAAAATGCTATCATGATCTTTATCTCTGGATCATTTTTTCTTGTGGTGAGGGAATCTCTGCTGCACTTGGGCTATAACAGTATTATAAATGTACATTTAAACATTTTACCCTGATACAAAAAATCTACTGCAATTTCATATTGCACTTGGCCACATTGCAATCTTGATAATATTTCAATTAATTATTCATCCCTAATTGAAGCCTTACATTTTTTTCTGTACGACTGCAGCGACTCCAGTGAGGACAAGCAGACCAAGCCTAAAGGAAAGGACGGACTAAAAACAGAAAATGGGTCACCTGGAGCCGCGTCGAGGTAAGCCTGTGGGACGATCATTCCCGCGCTCACCGTTTCAGTAACCCAACATCTCTAGTGTTGTGTCCAATGTATTGATTGTCCATGACATGTCACATCATGACGCAAAATCTATGTCCCAGGCCTCCCAAGAAGAGCTTTGTGGAGGTGACGGAGCTGACGGGACATCACGTACACCAGCAACCTGGTGCGGCTGCGGCCGGGACACATGAATGTGGTGCTGGTCCTTCACCGACGCCTCCAAGAACATACTGCTCAGCAAGTTCGCCAAGGAGGTGTACTCCTTCACGGGGTACGGTCGGTTGCCCACGGTCCCGTAGCACAGAACAGACTTTGTGTTCCTCTGTACCATAAACAATACGGAAATGTAGTTATAAATATAGTGAGTGTGTGTTTGGTGGCTGGCTGGCTTAATTGGCCTCACCTGGCCCAGTAGAGTCCAATTAAGGCCAATTAAGCCAGCCACCAAACACTCCACAGTGTGTTATCGTAAAAAGGTGCTGATTTGAGAGCTATAATTTGAGTATAATCCGTTAGAAATACCATAGCCAATCCATCAGCTGTTGTAGAATGTGAGAATACCTGTTTCTGGTTGACTGGGCGCCTGCTTCTGCATGAGACTATTTCCACTTTTAGACGCTATGATGTCGATGGCAGAGAAATGTAGGGCGAGAGGGGGACCGTTGCGTGGAGTTTTGAACCTGTTTTGAGGGCCGCGTGGCAAAAATAGAGCTAGGGCATTTACGGCTTCTGTGGTCCATGTAGCAGCTTCAGGTGATTATAATGGCCACCACGCATTTCTACAGTGTCAAGTCAAAAGTTGAAAGTGTTTTATGGTCACATGTACATTCACAACATCAGCGGCCATTCTGACAGTGAAATAAGTATGCAAAAAAAGTAGGCAAAAAAGCAAGAACAGAAAATTATTTCATATATATAAAATAATTTTCTGTTCTTGCTATTTTCTTTTTGCCTACTTTTTTTGTTTTATATATTATATATATATATATATGCATAGAAAATACACATAAATACACACATGAAAATATACATACACATATATATATGTGGCACAGTATACATAAGATAACACAATATACATAATAAAGATAAAAAAAGATTTCATCCATAACTCATTTCCCCCCACAGGAGTGTGACTCTTCACTTCTCATTCCTGAACATGGACAAGCACAGCGAGTGGATGCACTCCCTGATGGAGCACGCGCAGGACGCCATGCTCCACGACGACCACCAGGGGGCCAGCCGCCGGGCGGACTACACCGGCTACGTCATGGCACTCAACGGCCACAAGAAGTACCTGTGCCTCTTCAAGCCCGTGTACACCGGCGAGGACTTCGACGGCAGGTCGTCCGAGGACGAGTCGGGGCCGGGGGTGGCCGGGAGCGGGGCGACGGGGTTGAGCCGCTCGAGGCCCGGTTCCCGCGACGACCACCACCACCACCACCCGCAGCCGACGCAGCGCAAGTCCAACCGCCCGCGATCCGTGTCCACCCTGCAGATCCACCACAAGCTGGACCGGCTGGGGCTGTGGATGGAGAGGCTGATGGAGGGGACTCTGCCGCGCTACTACATCCCCGCCTGGCCCGGCCTGGACAAGATCACCCCCGGGAAGTAGAACCGGTCTGGGCCTCATCATCGCCCTCATCATCCTCATCGTCTGCTCTGACACCCAAGAGGTCTGCCTCACGTTTGGCACAAGTAAAGCAACCAAGAAGGGTTTTTGTTTACGTTTTATTTTGTTCTTTGATTAGATTTTTTATCCGACTGACTAACGTGCTTTTGAAACAGCAAACTTTGTTACAAATACTCAATGTATAAGTACACGCAAAGCATGCTACTGGAGTTCACCAGTTTTTTGTTGTTTTTTTGTACTTTGTTATTTATACTTTATTCGGTAAATGCTGCTGCTATAGCCTTTAAAACCAGAAAACAAATCACTGTGGTCAACCTAGAGTTTCATTTGCCTTCATAATGATGACATAACGTCATAAAAGCATATTACATGTCACGATCAAACCAATGTAGGCAAGATGTTCTGTCTATCTTAGTCTTGAATGAAGAAAACTGTGAATAGAGATGCATGTCTCTTGCACTAGCCTTGTTTTTGCATTTCTTTTGTATTTCGTTTGATCAGATATCATTTTCTGAATGCTGATTTTCCTTGCCTGTGCAATATAGCGGACTGCTGTTAATGACGATGCCTTCATGTTACCCAAGGCTGGGAGTTACCAACATGTCTTCCTGACGTACGTATATATAAAGAAAAAGGTAACATTGTGTAGGAAATGTTAGTCCATTTTGTTAAGTAGAAGCTATGAGATGAATTTATGACTGTAATTGGCACTGGCCGTGGGTTTCCTCGTCGCAAATGTTTTCAAAGTCTTCGATTAACCGGCATGTACAACCACGTTCATGTTGAAATATTTAGGCAACGAAAACGTGAATGTTTGATTCATTCATTTATTTGTGTGCTTTTGTGGACGCATATAATGTCTATAATGTCATTATTGTCAAGACTGTGAACTGTAGATATTGTACAGAATTATCTAACCTATAGGTCGGTATTTTAAGGAGAGAAAAAAACTGATCAGTTCATGATTTACATGGATTTATCAAAATGTGGTTATTGTTTTATAGTGCCCATAAACATTGTCTTTTGGTAAAATTATTAAAAGAAATGTCAACGGCATTGACAAGTGTTTATTTGAGGTCTCTGATTGTGCATATAATCTCTTGCTGGTTATAATAAATGCTTTCTAATTTTAACTGATTGATTGATCATGAGATTGCAATTGATTCCATAGAGTTATTGAGTTAAAAGTTTGTAAATGTAAAGGAAAAAGTCACAAAGTTACTATTTTTGTGTTTCTAAAGTTTAGTAATATTTTGTTTTCGGAAGGACACACATCATTTCAAAAAGCAAATTTGCGCCAGTCAGTGCTGTATTTCCTGTTGAACAAACAGACAAACAGAAATAATTATTGTCAGGTTTTTTTTTTTATATAATACACTTGCTATGTGGCATAAACGTTACGTGCAAATTACCTGTGGTGTCGTACGGTGGAGACACCTCCACTAAATCACATCCCACCAGGTTGAGTCCGCGACAGCCGCGCACAATCTCCACCCCCTGCACATGAACGAGTGTCACTATGTGAGTGCTTGTAAGCCGCAACACCCACCGACCACATAAATGTTAGTCATTAACGATGATGTCGTTAAGGTCCAATGTCAGACCTCATCGATCTCACCTGTATGGGTGTCAGGCCTGCGATCTCAGGTGTGCCTGTTCCGGGGGCGAAGCCCGGGTCCAGAGCGTCGATGTCGAAGCTCAGGTACACCGGCCCGCTGCCCATCTGAGCCCTGACCTCGGCCATCAGGGGTGCGAGGGATTTAAACCAACACTCTTCCACTTGCACCACACGGAAACCCTGTTACACACAAGTGAATATCGTAGTTACTGTAATGCCAATGCCTTTTTTGGCCCGTGGCCCCGTGTTTAGGTGCTCAAATTCTTGCGACTCCAACCCTTATCGATGTGGTTGTCACTGGTGTAATAGCTGTGATCATTCCCATTTCATTTCTTCAATCTATTTTCTTAAATAATTTCTTCTTTCTTCAATCTAACCCCCACCACCTATCCTTTCTCACCCTCTTCCACTTACCCTAACCAGGGTTCGAATCCCAGCCACTCTTGGATCCCTGATTGTATGTCCCGGCACTGTTGTGCAGTTGTGCAGTTCTTATCCTAGCTATCTTTCTGTTTACCACAAAGGGATTAACCTGGCAAGTTTCAAGTGCTTGAAACTTGTTCTATTAACCTAGCAAATTAAGAGTGCTTGAAACTTCTACTAAAATCTTACATTACCGTCCACAATATATTGATATACTCGCTGTGGACAACTGTACTTATTGTAAGTCGCTTTGGACAAAAGCTTCTGCTAAATGCCCGAAGTTTAAATGTTAATTTCTTGGCAATACATTTAAGTGTCATACAAAACATGACTCAACCTACACCCCACACAGTCCCTGAAGGACCCTGTCTGCACGGTGTACCTGTGCCCGGCTCCACTCGTAGGAGTCAGGCGAGTAGCCCGTTCCCCGCAGGCCAATTTGGACCACCCTCTTGCAGTCCAGCAGCCCCTCCTCCACGCAGCGCCTGAAGGGGGTCCCGTGGCCGATCTTCTCCCCCAGCACCACGTCGCTGGTGTCGGCATGGGCATCCACGTGGATCAGACCCACCGGGCCATATCTGACCAACAAGAACCAAGACAATTAACAGGATCTTTGCATACTGTGTGTGTATGGGTGTGGGGGTACATACACATATAAAAACAATATTGATGATGTAAAAACCTGAATAAATGATTGAGGAAACATAGAGAACATTACGACATGATACCCTTAATTAATCAATGAACATTCTATCATGCTCTGCTGTACAAAGTATAGCAGTGGATTTTCTATGCCATTGCATATTAAGACTGTTCTGGTGGCACTCATGTATGTTGTCGCCTGCCATCATACATAAATAAATATACGAACACGCACACACACGCGCGCACACACACACACACACACACACTTACTTCTCAGCAACAGCCTGAAGGATTGGGTAGGCAATCGTGTGGTCACCCCCTGCAGAAACCAAGCAATCCTAAATACCAGTACAATTTAGTACAATTTAATTCTGCTTTGCTTGTGTTTTAGATTAATTCATATTGTTTGGTGACTGGCTCCTTTGCAAGGTTCTGTTTACAGCTTGTGCAACACAGCCCTTGCAAAGGATCTGGCAATCATAAACCATAATCCAAATCCTCGATGTCATTTGTTTCCAAGGCTTAAAGAGTGAGAACTGAAATGTTATATTGTGCTTGTTCATTTGTTTTTGTTTTGAGTCAAATTGTTTATTCCATTTAGTTCCAGCATTTTTTCCTCACCCATCGTGAGAGGGATACAGCCGGTGGCCACGATCTTGCGGTAGCCCTTCCGGATGCGTCGGCATGTGTCCTTCAGGTCGTAGAGGTTGACGTTGATGTCCCCAATGTCGGCCACCATGAGGGACTCGTAGGGTGCCGCCCGTGTCCCGCTGTTGTAGGCCCTCAACAACGCAGACTCTGCCCTAATCTGTCGGGGGCCAAACCTGTAGGGGAGCAAAATTGTAAATCATTGCTGCCCCCTTTTGTCCGGTGACTGAACTTCAGCCTGTTTTTTCTCTGTGCACTCAGAGCACTGGATTGTGAGCTCCGTGAGGTCAAGGAAAGATGGAATTTAGGAATAGACAACTACAGTTTGTTATTTACAATAATTATTACAGCTTCTGCAGCAAGCTTGTGACTATAATATTGTAGCGGCCGGGGAGGGGGAGGGCGGGGCCACCACCAGGCCGCGCTGATGACGTAGGGGCCAGAGGGGTTACTGGGAAGGTTTGTGCGTCGTTATGTTTTGGGTTATTAAGCAATGTTCGAGTGTTCTAATCGTTGTGTAATTCGTAGTGTGTGTTGTGTGTGTGTGAGCTGTTGTTTATATGTGGTTATCATTTGTCATGTTGCGCCATCGTTGGGGAAAGGTGTGTTGTCTAGAGTGACCCCCGGTTGGTGATTGTTCATTGGGTGTGGTTGTGGGCATTCATAAATGTTGACTCTGGGGTCGTGCGACAAGGAAAACAATACTCCGCGTCCGACTCCTATCTCAGCTCATTGGACATGCGCAGCGGCTATTGGTAGGTCGAAGTGGCCCCAGAGGCCCGGCCAAAGACTGCATTCACGATCGGGCAGGGGTTGTGGCAGTTCAGGGTCATGCCATTTGATCTCTGTAACGCACCTGCCACATTCGAGAGACTGATGGAGCGGGTGTTGGCAGCTGTTCCGCGTGACCGATGTGTCGTGTACCTGGACGATCTATTGGTGCACGCCAGCAGCTTCGAAGGGGCAATGGCTAACCTGCAAGAGGTTTTCACCGCTATCCGGGGGGCCGGGTTGCGACTCAACCCAAAGAAGTGCCACCTGCTCCGTAGAAAGACCCTGTTCCTGGGACATGTGGTCAGTGCACAGGGGGTGGCCACTGATCCAGCGAAGGTGGCTGCAGTCAGGGAGTGGCCAACACCATCCACCATCGGTGAGCTGCGGAGTTTTCTGGGGCTGGCCTCCTACTACCGTCGATTTGTGCAGGATTTTGCCACCATTGCCAGCCCCCTGCACCGTCTCACCGACAAGGGCCGCATTTTCGCCTGGAATAGCAGGCCTTCATTGTGGACACAGACACTAGCAACGTGGGGGTAGGGGCTGTCCTGTCCCAGAGACGAGGGGACAGGGAGCAGGTGGTGGCCTACTACAGCCGGGCCCTGAACCAGGCAGAGAGGAACTACTGCGTGACCAGGCGGGAGCTGCTGGCTATGGTCCGGGCATTGCAGCACTTCCGACCCTACCTGCATGGGAGCAGGTTCCTCCTGCGCACCGACCACGCCTCGCTCACCTGGCTCCTGAACTTCCGGAATCCGGAGGGCCAGGTGGCCCGGTGGCTGGAGGCACTGCAGGAGTATGATTTTGAGGTACAGCACCGGCCGGGGCGTCAGCATGGCAACGCCGATGCTCTTTCCCGGCGTCCTTGTGCGGCGATGGAGTGCCGGTACTGTCAGCGACTGGAGGAGTGGGGCCAGGGTTGCCGTTGGTGGGCAGCTGTTCAACCGGGCATCGGCGACGGGTGGGCTGCCGCTATCCAGTCGGGAGCTGCGGCAACACCAGGCTGCAGATGCCGTGTTGGGGACGAGTGCGAGGCTGGCTGGAGGAGGGTCGTCAACCAGCGTGGGCGGAAGTGTCTACCACGGGCCAGAGGTGACAGCCTACCATGCATAGTGGGGCAACCTCGAGGCTCCACGACGGGGTGGTGCACCGACGGTGGCAGGCCCCTGGTCGGGGAACCGACCTTCTCGAACTGCTGGTGCCACAGCTGCTCTGCCCCCAGGTCCTGGAGTTGGTCCACGGGGCTGCGGGGGCGGGTCATTTTGGGAACTCTAAGACCCTGCACTGTCTCCGTGGGCGTTCTACTGGCCTGGGTGTCGACAGGGCGTGGAGCTGCATGTCCACTGCTGTGACCTCTGCACCGCCAAGAAGGGGCCCACCCAGCGGTCTCATGCCCCCTTGCAGCAGTACTTGGTGGGGGCCCCGATGGAACGTGTGGGGGTGGACATCCTCTGACCTTTCCCCACCACTGACGCCGGCAACTGCTACGTGCTCGTGGCCATGGACTATATGCCTCCGGCATATGCGGTGCCGGATCAGACGGCAGCTACCACAGCCGAGAGACTGGTGGAGGAGATGTTCGCCCGGTTCGGGGTCCCTGCAGAGCTCCACAGCGACCAGGGCTGGAACTTTGAGTCCCAGGTGTTTGGCGAGGTGTACAGGCGACTGGGGGTGAGCAAGACGGGGACCACGCTGTTGCACCCCAGATGATGGGTAGGTTGAGCGTTTCAAGCCATCCTCACCAGCCACCACCAGCGGGACTGGGACCACCACCTGCCTCTCGTCCTGTGGTCCTACCGGACTGCGGTACAGGAGTCCAGCCGCTGTACGCCTGCTGCACTCATGCTCGGGCGGGAACTCCGAACACCTGTGGACCCCGGAGATCGTTGGGGGCGCGGAGCTGGATTACTACCGTCGGCTGACGGACCGCATGAGGGTGGTCCACAAGTACACCCGCCAGGCCCAGTCTAGCTCAGGGGTGCGGCAGAAGCGGGCCTATGACACCCACTGTCGGGGGCAAGCCTTTGCGGTTGGGGACAAGGTGTGGGTGTACTGTCCTACTCGCGCCAAAGGCGTGTCCCCAAG
>PIJE02000447.1:325759-338259 GCA_002895965.2 Coryphaenoides rupestris | reverse complement strand
TGTGTGTATGGATCCATGTGTGTGTGCATGTCTGTGTGTGTGTTGTGTGTGTGTGTGTGGTGTGTTGTGTGTGTGTGAGCATGTGACTTCTACTAGCTGTGTTGTGGAGCCGTGTGCGTGTGTGTGTATGGATCCATGTGTGTGTGCATGTCTGTGTGGTGTGTGTGAGTGTGTGTGTGTGTGTGAGAGAGAGAGAGTATGTGGCTTCTACTCGCTGTGTGTTTGATTCCATGTGTGTGATCCATGTGTGTGTGTGTGTGTGTGTGTGTGTGTGTGTGTGTAGCCTCCGACCGCGTGTGTTTATGCGTGTTTAAAAATGGGGGTGCACACCACAGGCAGACGGAGGAGGAGGGGGTGGTGGTGGGGGTGGGGGGGCTACGGTCCCCACAGCTGACCAGTGGAGCAACAAGTGGTGGCTGTGAGTCAGTCGGTCCCCTCCAGACCCAGCCCAACCAACGGGTGGAACATTAGGCCCTTCGTCGTCGTCGTCGACGCGCGAGCTAACAATGGCCGCTCGGTCGCTCCGGTCAGTCTGACGCTGAAAACACGAGAATAGCAGCGTAGTAAACGAACGACCTCAGCCTGGGATCACCATCAATGCAGATCTACGTCCATATCACGCTATATACCGATATACTGTATATATATAACAGTACGGGGTCGTGTACGTGAGAATGATCTGTTGACGTGTGAGACTAAAAAAAGAAAGGTCCTGGGATTACAGTGTTTAGCCGAGTGAAATAAGCAAGGATTTTACGTCTTGTAGCGTTTGGAATCGCTAAATGTTTATTTGGTCAGGCAACACGACATGCGCAGTGCATGTGTTGTGTATATAAATATATATATATACTGTATATCTATATATATATATACTGTATATCTATATATATATATAGATATACAGTATATCACTCTAGGCTATTAGTGTTTTGTCTTTTTTTTGTTCTTTTTTTCTACTAATTCTCTGTAGGTTTATTCGAATGTATTTAATTCCTGCATTGCGGCCGGACTCTTGGTGTATGGCTTCATATTGTATCTCTTACACAACCCCCTCAATTCCCATAGGTGACATGATAAAAAAAAAAACCCATTGAATTCCCGATACGACATTGGGATTGAAACCAAGGACTCAATGCAGAACCGTGGAAAAGTGAAAAACACAAAAGGGATTCCCTGTTCCTTTCCCCCCACCCCCCCAACCCTCAAGCAAACGTTAAATCAGGAGAAGTCATCAGAAAGTCGTGCCGGACAGCGGTACAGATGATGCTTCCTTTATGACGTAACAAGGACCTTCACAAAAACATTGGTTGGCATCGTTGGCTCTCGTGTGTTTTTTTTTTTGCGTTCTTTTCCCGTGCGTCTCCTCCTCTGACATTACTGCCAGTTGAGGGGATTTACAGATTTGTAAGCGTCCGCCCGGAGCAGACCAGACCGGCACTGGGCCATTTTTTTTAAGCTGGCTTTCTCACTCCCCCCGTGCACGAGGCGGACAGTGATGGAGGAACGTCTCGTGTCAAAGGTCACTTAATCGTTATTATTTTTCCTCTTGTTCTCTGGAGAGCCACAAATAGGTGACCTGTACAGGTAGCAAGCTGAGGTGTAATTACGAGTAATCGAGATCTTTTTTGGGGGTTTTCTGGAAATGCTTAAATATATATACACAGCACTTTCGGCCACATACACACACAACCTCCTCCCACTAAGTTTCCAGTCACCCTCACCCTCACCCTCTCCCTCTCCCTCACCCTCTCCCTCACCCTCGTCCTCGTCCCCTCTCCTGGGTGTAAGTAGCTGTCAGAGCGAGAGACCTGCAGAGTAGACCTCGGTTACGGTTTCATTGTCATGGTTACGGGGGCCCTCTGAGTGCGCACACAACAAGGTGCTCCTTCGCCGGATGAATTCAGCACTTTGGACAGCACCTAGACCAGCACACACACACACACACACACACACGCACACACACACACACACACACACACACACACACACACACACACACACACACACACACACACACACACACACACACAAGACTAAGAACTTTGTGGTCAGAGCCGGGAGACCGCATTTCTAAGCCAGGTGGAGCAAGGAGGAAGCGGGTGGGGTTGGGGGCAGCGGGGATATGCTGTGGCCTGATGATGATGATGATGATGATGATGATGATGATGATGGTGAGGTTGGTGCTTTGGGGTTTTGGGCCTTGATGCCACCAGAGGATCAATTTCAGTATCAGACTCTTTGTAATAAAGGTGAAAGTGAAATGTATTGAAAGGTCTATTGTTGGTGTGTTACATTTTCTAGTTTTTAGTTCTGGACCGAAAATGTATTCAATTATAAAGCGTAATATTTATATCCCCGCCATGCTGAACAACCTTTGTCATCTTCAATGAATGAGGAACTTTAGAAACGTTGTTCTCTTTGGCGACACCTATGGCAAAAAGCGGTAACTGCATCCAATCAGGGTTGTTTAATGGCGGATACTCCGGTTACTCCAGCAGACACCCATTCATACACCGACGGCGGTGTCAACCATGCAAGGTAACAACCAACACGTCAGGAGCAGGTAGGGTTAGGTGGTGTCTTGCTCAGGGGACACCTCCACACTTAGCTAGGAGGGGGAGGAGCCCGGGGATCGAACCAGCAACCTTCCTGTTGCCAGACAACCGCTCTTATACCTCCTGAGCTACTGCCGCCCCCGTTCGACGATAGATTGTGACTTTACAAACATTTATTTACAGGAAAATTGCCCAAAAAACCCCCTAGTCTGATAACTAACAGGACCCCTTTCTCTCCAGGCAGTCGGGAAGCAGCGTTCACCTACGCCATCACGGCGGCGGGCGTGGCTCACGCCATCACGGCGGCGTGCAGCCAGGGCAACCTGAGCCAGTGCGGCTGCGACCGGGAGAAGCAGGGCTACTACAACCAGGAGGAGGGCTGGAAGTGGGGAGGCTGCTCCGCCGACATCAAGTACGGCATCGAGTTCTCCCGCCGCTTCGTGGACGCCCGCGAGATCAAGAAGACCCAGCGGCGGCTGATGAACCTGCACAACAATGAGGCGGGGAGAAAGGTAAATACATAAATAATAATAAGAAGAAGAAGAAGAAGAAGAAGACTGGTGGATGAGTGTTTTCATTGAAAGCATTAGCCCTCCTTCCAAGCGGTTTCAGAATCTCCGGTTTTTGACATCACAAGTGGGAGTGTTGTGTCCACCCAGATGTATGCCGGATAGATCAGCCTACCGGTTTCTACAGTCCACTGGGTAGGTCGGTTTGATCTGTCCAGCATAGGCCTACTTCTAGGTGGAGACAACACTCCCACTTGTGATGTCAAAAACCGGAGATTCTGAAACCGCTTGGAATGGCTCACCAGCTTCCGCAAGAGACTCAAGACCCACCTGTTCAGAGTTCACCTGGACTCTGCGTAACCCCGCCTCCTTCCCTCTCCTAACCCGAGCGCTGGAGTCCCAGCCATTAGTGTACCAGTTACTGGGTACTGGGTTCGATCCCCAATGGTCCACGTTCTAACGATAGACATCCTTTAGCTGTCTGAGGATGCCTAACCCCTTACCTGCTCATTCATGGGTTTTTGTTTATGGATATGGAACCAATCCTTGGGATCGCCACGGTAAACAGTACTGAACTAAGCAGGCAGCTTTAGTTTTAGCAGTTGTTATTGTTTTCCTGCCATGCTCTTTTGAGAATATTGATATTCTTTTCCGCTTAATTAACGACCGCAGTGTGTGTGTGTGTGTGTTGTGTGTGTGTGTGGCGCGCCCGCTAAGCGTTTGCGCAGAAACGAACGGAAAAAATACAAAGCAACGAAATATCGGGGCGGGCCAATATCTGCAATTAATAACCGTCGCCGCGGGGACTGGGGGAACTTGGCCGCGGTCCCACATGGAGTCCATCCAGGCCCCCGGCTTCACACCCCCCCCCCCCCCCCCCCCCCGTCCGTCCGACCCGCGGCCCTCCAATGCCAGGGCTCGGAATAACGAGGTGGAACAATAGCACCGGGATATAATTGCAGTCCTCTATGCCGTAGCAAAAACAAATCACTACCATTTGACTGGAGCCATTCAGCGGATGAAGGCAGGCTGATAATGGCAGTGTTAACAGGACAGACTGTAGCCTCCTGACACAGGATGCGATGTCGACTCCCGGCCTCATTCATTTTCTATGGGGCCGCTTCACGCCGCCACGGATCACTGGTCGCCAGGTCCTGCTGTGGGTAATGCTTAATGCTCCAGCGGAACTTTAGCTAGGCGCCCGCGAGCTGGTGAAGTTGTATTCATTAGAAACGGGGGGGGGTGGGTTGGTGGGTTGGTGGGTTGGTGGTACGGGGTTGGGGGGGGGGGGGGGGGGGTGGTGGTGGTGGTGGTGGTGGTGGGGGGCATTGTGCCACCAAAATGGGGGATAAGTAGTAGTTTGGGTTAATGAAATGTACGCCCTTAACTGGCTAATCTGTGTGAGGAAGAGAGGTCATCCGTTCCCTCGATGTTAATGGTCTCCCGCCTGATCTAAAACATACGTGAAGATGGCCCTTGCCGGAGCTTAGTGGTAACTCAGAAAGTACTTATGGGTTTGGGTTCTTTTTTTACTTATTTTCACTGACTTATAAAAAATAAAAAAATGAACAGTGCTATGGTTTTAAAGAACAATGAAAAGTGCTGGTTCAGACAGATGCCTTCGCTTTTCATAATTGGGCAAAATTCAGAGCTTATGTGTGCTTGTGTGTGTGCAGCGGGACAGAAGGGACTCGGCAGCATAGTTTTGGATTTCACCGGGCGATATTGTTTGCGAATGTTTTTCCGTATATATTGCGATAAAAGAAAATTCAATATAAAGCCATCCGGTCAAGTTAGGTTGAAAGTGTTTGCGTCGATAAGGAACATGCGTTGAGCTCAGAGGAACGTGGCCGTGACTGGTGCTCTGTCAACGCGCGGGAACACCTCCTCAATCATCCTGTCCCCTTTCATCCGGGGGGGGGGGGGGGAAGAGGCCTGGGCTTCAACGAGTGATCCTTCTGTAAGGGGAATCGGGACATACTGGACTAATTGAGAAAAGATCGGCGACTTTGATGGACACGGTTTAAGTCAATGTTTCCATGCATCCGGCAGGACGTCGGGATTCCATACCGTGGCGCTGGTTGTGGTTTTTTTGCTCCGTACATTTTTCAAAATCCTCCCTCTGACTCCACATCCGAGGCGAGGCCCTCCTTTTTACGCCGCGGGACTTTATTGGCTTGCTTTCGCCGTTGTTGTTGTTGTTGTTGTTGTTGTTGTTGTTTCGCGTTTTCCTCCTTCGGCGCTTGCGTTCCGTTCTTTTTTTCCGCTTTTGTCTGTATCTGGTTTGGCATTTTCAAAACGGTTTGATCGAATGGTTTCATCGAAGTTCGAGCCTCCATCGAGCGAATGAACACGTTGTGCGTTGCGTACGTTCCGTCAGAGCGTTCCCCCGACGGAGAAAAACGACGAGTAGAGTCGAGCCCGACGCTGGCGAGGACACGTGCCAGGAAAAAAAAAAAAAAAAGGCAGCGCAGGGAAAATGCCTCGCCAACCCCCGACCGACCGACCGACCGACCCAAAGTGTACATCTCCGTTATATAACGACCAACATGCGCTCGCCGTTTTTTTTCATTCATCGAGCAAGTCAACAGTTCCTAATTGGGTTAAAGGACTTCATGTCAGGAATCATCTCGGACGTGTTAATCCGACCTCATTCACCACCACTTCTTCTCTCTGTTCCGTGGCTCGCCGCTGGTCGGGGGAGGAGGAGGACCCCGGCTGTGTTTTTTTGTAGGCTTTTTCTAAGTATTAAGTCGGCGGAGTTGAGCACTGACTCTGTGTTGACACTTTAAATGCTGCGGAGAACAGCACAATATTTCCCATATGCCGGGGGATTAGGTAAACTCACTTCCCTGTTCTCGACATATGTTGAGGATAACCTCAAAGGAAAATGAACGCTAAGCCTTCATTCCCGGAGCCAAACATGACAAACCCATTAATTTATAAATGTATTGAAACATATAGATATGTATATAGTCGTACGGTTACGCCGTGTCTTGTTTTACATTGACTTTTTACATTTGTCTTTACAGTAAATGTAATGGAGTGTGTATGCGCAACACGTCCACAGCAGATCTGCTTTTAAATCAAGTGCAGTGGCTGCATCCATTCTCTATTTACTTTTCCCCTCGAATTGATGTGGTTTCCGAGAAGGTAGAGAGAATTACAGGGTAGGATTTTAACCGGCAAATGTATTTTCCACTATTCCCCGACATAAAGCTGACATTTATGACTCTCTTATAGCTTGAGGAATGGACAAACTTCCTTTGGTCCACCTCTTAGAAATCACATTACGCTGGACCGCTATAAGAGTTAAAAAGAAATGGATGAAAGATTGTGCGCGTGTGTCAGCGTAAAGGGAGAATTTTTTTCCCTTGAAACACGCGTGGAGAGAAGAACATAGTTCCATCATGCCGTTGCAAAAAGCACATCGACATGTGGAAATGAAAAACAAATGTCGTGACATTCGGAGAATCCGCCATAACGTGCACATCCGTTTCCACTTGCACAGTCCAGCGTCACGAAGTTACGGCGGTCCGCAATCATCCCCCACCCCCCCCCCCCAAACCCCCACCCAAAAAAAAAAATGTGCGGAGTTATTTGTTAATAAAACCAATGTTGAATTCAAATAAATATGTCAGCCTCGCTCTCAAGATGTCCGCCCCTGAATGTATACTGTATGGTTGAAGTGAAAACAAACTGCAGCTAAATGGTGTGATGCAGTACTTATACAGCTTTGACAGGATACGGGGAAAAACAGAGAGGTCTGGAGAGTGAAGTAATTCACACATATGTTCCACAAAGAAAACATGTCAGTGGACTGAAACACATGGTGGACAGAGAGAGGGGCTTGGGTTGGGTTGGGTTTGGTTTGGGGGGAGCTGTGTCTTCGCCAAACGTTCCTGCGTGTTGTTTTGGCGCCAAAGATTTGAGGGAGCTGTGTTCTAATGTGGGAGATATTAGTCAAAAGCTGCTCTTTTTGTGACAAATTAAACTTGTCACATAATCTTGGAGAATACGTGGATCTCTTCTGAATGTATTCGATGGAAAGATTCAGCTTTTGACTGTTTGTCTGCGTTTTGGGAGCCATCATACATTTACATGTACATTTCGGGGCATTTGGCAGATGCTTTAATCCCAGTTGACTTACAAAGAGTACATTTGTTGAAGGAGACAGCAATATATCACTGTGGTGCATAAAGATAAGAATAGAGCAGGTTTCAAGCATTCATAGTTGCAAGGCTAATAGAACGAGTTTCATAATTGCTAGGTTGCCTGCATAATAGCTGGGATAAGAGCAGACGTGCCATTCTGAGTGTATTACCAACATCTAAGAACATACGATATGCTGAACAATGGCAAGCACCCCCCGCCCCCCTCCACTAGTTCTAAATCGGTGTGTTTTTTTCCCGTTCTTTCTCTCTCCAGGTTCTAGAAGAGAGAATGAAGCTGGAGTGCAAGTGCCACGGCGTGTCGGGCTCCTGCACCACCAAGACCTGCTGGACCACGCTGCCCAAGTTCCGGGAGATCGGCTACGTGCTGAAGGACAAGTACAACGAGGCGGTGCACGTGGAGGTGATGCGCGCCGGCCGCCTGCGGCAGCCCACGCACCTCAAGGTGAAGCAGATCCAGGGCTACCACAAGCCCATGGACACGGACCTGGTGTACATCGAGCGCTCGCCCAACTACTGCGAGGAGGACGCGGCCACGGGCAGCGTGGGCACGCAGGGCCGCCTGTGCAACCGCACGTCGCCGCACACGGACGGCTGCGACCTCATGTGCTGCGGCCGCGGCTACAACACGCACCAGTACACCAAGGTGTGGCAGTGCAACTGCAAGTTCCAGTGGTGCTGCTTCGTCAAGTGCAACACCTGCAGCGAGCGGACGGAGGTGTTCACCTGCAAATGAACGGCGGCGGCGATGACGGCGGCGGCGGCGGTGCTAGCTAGCGACGACGGCGGTTGGGGGAGAGGGGGGTGGGGGGGGGTTGGGGGCGATGGTTGTGGCGTGACGGCGGACTGGACTGAGTGACGATTGGATGGGAGGCAATGAGGTGGGGGTTGGGGTTGGGGGTTGGGGGTTGGGCGGGGGGACGGGGCAAGCAGGAAGAGGAGGAGCCTATGGCGAGCGCTAATGAAAAAAAAGGCGGCGGGTTTTGAGATGAACGGACTACGAATTAGCTCTTCATTCGCATCGTTTTGCACAGCAGAATATTGACTTTTGTAGGAAAGTAACCGCTAACTATCGGTAGTTGTTTTCCCCCCTCCTGAACTTCACTGACACGAGAGCGTGTGCGTGTGCATACCGCCGTATCCATGGTGGAGGAAGGACCTGAGTGACACCTTTGACGGAAACTGTGCTTTGCACTCTGAGAATTGAACTTTTATGAGAACGAGAGAGAGCGAGAGAGAGAGAGAGAGAGAGAGAGAGAGAGAGTCTTGCATAGAATTTTTTTTTAAAGGAAAAGTCGGGCGACCTGAGAGTGGTGGTTTAAATTGAACTGCAAACTGTTGAGGTGGGTGACCGAGAGACATGCCCTTCTCTTAAGTCGTTTTATTTTTATTATTATTGAAAACTGTTCCGAGTTTTTGACTTCCTTTTTCGACTAAGGGTGAACACAAGTGAATATCGTAGAAGGCTCCGAGACTGACGGGGCCTGGCTTGGGTGGAGCGTGGTGGTGGTGTTGGTGGCGGTGGTGGTGGTGGTGGCCGGTGGTGGTGCCGCCAGGTGGTGTTGGCGGAGAGGCGTCAGAGAACATCACCGAGCCACAGTACGCTGCCGTGAGGCACGCCACAAGTCGGGTGCAGATCTCTCTTTCGCTAAGGCGCCTCTGTTGGCAACTGGAACATGGAGGAAGTATGTTAGCTTTCCAGTCACACTGCAACTGTCTGTTTGAACACTGAAAATAAATTGTTTATTTATGTTATAGTATCTTAAGAAAAAAAAACAAAGCACTAACGGGTAGAGATGTCTTTTTTTGTACTAAGTGTAAAAAAAATATACTTTTTAGAATTTTGACTGAAGACATGTGTCTATTAGAAGATGTCCCCCCCCCCCCCCCCATACAAACTCTGGAAAATAATTCCCTTAAAACAAAATGTGTTGAGGGAAACACAACATAATGTATTCTCATTCAATCGCCATTGGTTTAGTTTCACTGTAGAATAGCTTTTGTTTGCAGACCTCTATCCACCCAACTTTAATGTCTGTTTGGACACGTATGCCTTTTTCCAGAAATAGACAAAATGGCAGCGAAGGTCTTTGTTTGACGGCTGCCATCTTCACTGATATTTGGCACGTTGCTGGATGTGTTGTCAAATGCTGTGCTGACTATTTTGATTCAGATACAACCCCATGCAACATCAATAAAAATCCCATTTGACTCAGTTTCCAAAAACCTCATTGCTCCAATGTTGACCGTTTTTCAAAGCCTTCGTCTGGAGACTGAAATTACATCTTGGTCCGCTCAACGCCAGCCCAGTTGCCAACCCGAATGTTTCTTGTGACTTTGCACTATATATTAGTAATATCTGCTGAAGTAATAATCCGACTTTTGTGTATTTAGACCTCATACAAATGGCCTCGATGAACAGAGTTTCTTCACTAACATTCCAAACACTAATACTTTCTAAACATTTGAGTTGACAAATGACCCTGGTAATGTCCCCTTCCTATACATATAAAAATCTGCTTTCAAAGCTAAATAAGCAATTGATCTGAACTCTCAATGTAAATAACTTTCCTTTCTGTGAATGGACATCCTTAACGGAGCGAATTCTGACCGGGCTAAATTAGAAACGCCAGAACTTCCTTCTCGGCCAGCTAATGTTATCAACGCACAATATGCTCTATATTAGTTTTACTTTAAGTTGTAAACTTGTGTTGTTTTATGGCCACATTCAAACGACACTAGTGTATTCATGTACACACTGTTTGAATGTTGAGGGTCAGGGCTTTGTGGATGCGTATGGGACATTTATTTCTTGTACTGAGTTCTCTCAGTATCGGTAACACATTTAAGAAGTTCTGGAAGTCCAATAGCGACAACCGCAGGGCGATGAAATGATAAGTAACACTGTCAAAATTGCACGGGATTAAGCGATTAAACTCAACAAATCTGATTTGTTCTTAATTTGTTTCCACCGAGTGGCTGTTGGACCAGTCTCAGCGAACCCACACAGAAACGTTCACAGAACTGCAGAAAAATCTAAATTATTACAACAACATTCTTCTTGTGGCATTGTTCAAACATTAGCTGTTTTGTTCTGATATAAATAAAAAAAAAACAGAGGTGTTTTTCAGAGAATATATGTTACGTGTCGGTAAATTTTTTGGTGGGGATAACATTTTTCCACGAGAGGGAAAAGTTGGTGTTTTACTGCGCTTGCTGCGAAGGTTACCGGGTTCACCCAAAACCCCTTCACTTTATTATTGCTCCAACACAGCGAGATTGCGCTCTCTTACTTACAGTTAGCGTACGGTAGCTTATGTAAACCGTTCCAGGGAATATGAAAAGCTATCATTTGCCGTAAAATCCCACACTCGCAAAAATAAAAAACAAACAAACAAACAAACCATAGCCGTACCATGTTCTATAATCCCGGTCATTTTACTTTACTCGGTGTCCGGTGTCTCTCTCTAATTTCCCCGGCGAGCTCATCAGGGTTTTCATGTGTTGGCAGCCATGTTGGCGGGGATAAATCATTAAAAAACCCCCCCGAAAAAAAAGTGAAATAAATAAATAAGTCGGGGGGCCTAGTGTGCTGACTTTGACGGTATTTTCTACACTGCATATGTTCATGATATGCTGTGGTCTTCCTCCTTGATTATGGTGCTCATGGAACATCGGTCAAGTGATCGCTCTCCGAGAGGAACAAAACTCCCTCTCTACATCATGGGATGCACACACACACACACACACGCACACACACACACACACACACACACATACACACACACACACAGTAAAAACAGGAGACAACGCAGTAGCAGAAGGGGTAAATGGGAAATGGGAAAAATTAATCTCCCGGAGAAAACGTACGTCGTTTGTATGTCGCTGAAAACTCTCTAATCCCTCGTCGTCCTCCAAGATGGATGCTCGGCGATTTCTCGGTGTGCACGTGTGTGTTTTGTGTGTGTTTTTGAGGGTGAATGTGTTGTGTTTTGGTGGTGGTGGTGGTGATGGTGGTGGTGGTGGAGATGGTAGTCGAGGCCGTCCGGGTTATACAGTACCTGTACTCGCTCCCGGCTCAAACCTCTGGCGCTCTTTCATTTCACTTCGTTACGCGTGCGGCCGTAATAAGAGTTCAATTAAATAAAAAAAAAGGTTCATTGTTGTCGCTGCAGTGTGCGGTTTGGAGAGCATCTCGCCGCTCAAAGCACGAGACGACGGGAGGATTACTGCTGCAGACTGTCAGGACACGCTTAGCTGACTCCACACTCTCTCTCTCTCTCTCTCTCTCTCTCTCTCTCTCCTCTCCCTACTCTTTCTCCCCCCTTGTCTCTTCTTGCCCCTCTCTCTCTCCCCCCCGTCTCTCCTTCTTCTCTCCCCTTCCCTCTTTCTCTCTTTCTCCTTCTCCTCCTCTCTCTACTCTCCCCCTGTCTCTCCTTCTCTCCCCTTCCCTGTTTCTCTCTTTCTCCTTCTCCTCCTTCTCCTCTCTCTCCTCCTCATCCTCCCCCTCTCTCCTATCTCCTTCTCTCTCCCTCCCTCTTTCTCTCTTTCTCTCTTTCTCCTTCTCCTCTCCTCCTCTCTCTCTCCTCTCTCTCTTCTCTCTCCTTCTCTCCCCCTCCCTCTTTCTCTCTTTCTCCTTGTCTCTCTGTGCTCCCCCTCTCCATCCTCCTTCTCGCTCTCCTTCTCTCCCCTCTCTGTCCTCTTCTCTCCCCCTTTCACTCTCTCCCCTTCCCCCGCTCGCTCCCTATTATCTGTCTCCGTTTCCCTCTTTCTCCCCCCCCCCTCTGTCCTCTCCCTACTCTCTCTCCCCCCTCTCTCCTTCTCTCCGCCTCCCTCTTTCTCTCTCTCCTTCTCCTCCTCTCCATCTCTACTCTCCCCCTCTCTCACCCCTCTTTCTCTTTATCTCTCTCTCTCCTCCCCCCCTCCTCCTCTCTCTCTCCTTCTCTCCCCTCTCCATCCTCTTCTCTCCCCCTTTCACTCTCTCTCCCTCATATATGTCTGCATGTCCCTCTATATCACTCCCCCCTCTTTCCATATTTCTCTCTGTCTCTCATACTTTTTCTCCCTGTCCTCCTCCTTTCATTCTCTATATCTCTCTCTCCCTTTCTCCCTTATCTGTCTCCATCTTCTGCCCTTTCTCTTTCCCTCGGTTTCTCTCCTCCCTTTCCTTTCATTTTCTATCGCTCTCTGTCTCTTTCTCTCTCTAGCTGTCTCTGTCTCCATGCCCCCTTTCCTCTCCATCTCTCTCTCTTCCTCTCTCCCCT
>PIJE02000447.1:303259-320759 GCA_002895965.2 Coryphaenoides rupestris | reverse complement strand
TACATAAAGATAAGAATAGAGCAGGTTTCAAGCATTCATAATTGACCAACATCTAAGAACATACGATATGCTAAACAATGCTAAGTACTTTCACTATTACTACATTTAGTATTCACTATTACTATGTAGGTCTAGTTACTAAGCAGACACCCCTTTATCCAAAAGGGATTTGCAGTGGGACTCGATAGTATAGACTAGATTGTTCGACGAGGACGAGACACATTCAGGAAATTAATGACTGTCAGTGAGTAATAACAGCACACACACACACACACACACACATGTCCATAGTTACAACTACAGCGGTCACAACAAATAAACAAACACACGCAGGCCTGAAACTCAAATGTAAAAGCGTCCCGTATGAACTCTGTTTATCTAATACGTCGGTTAAAGGGTTTGAAAGATTGTTAAAGATTGTGACTTTCGTTAATGCGGCATCAGGGGACTCCCTTGGTGATTGCGGTGACTCAAACACAACAAAGTAGTTTGTTAGTTTGAGAAAATCACAAGTAATCTAAACTCTCTGTAATCCATCTGTAACGCCACCTGTTGCCTCATGCTGACTCAAACGATTTTCCGTGTATTCTCAGGAAAACGAGGCAGTGCAGAGATCTCTCTCGGATCTTCGTCGGCGGTGTCTTCCCTTATATATTTGTCAAATCGACAACTGACCCCCCCCCCCCCCCCGCCCCTCTGAAATTCCTCCGGCTGGACTCAAAGGGCGACTTCGGCCATTTGTAACTTTGCGAGAGAACTTTTTGGGATCAGAGGCCCGAGATAAGACGCAGCTGCGATCGAGACGCACACCGAGCAAAGCAAAGCAAAGCAAAGCAAAGCAAAGCAGAGGGGAAGAGGGAGAAGGGTGTCGGGGAGAATGAATTACGCCGGAGAGCAACGGGGACAGACGAAAATTACAAAAAAAAAAACAAGGAGTCAAAGGGTCGCCGGAGTTGACGCCTGAAGCTAGCCAGATACCGGACAGGAGAGGAGAGCAGAGGAGAGCAGAGGAGAGCAGAGGGAGGAGAAAGCTCCGGACAGGCCAGACACTGCACACACACACACACACACACACATCCATTACAGGCTTCTGCCCGGTGACGACGACGAAGAAGAAGAAGAAGGAGGAGGAGGAGGAGGAGGAGGAAGAAAACAACGACATGTGCGGCGACGGTGTGGAGGACGCTCGGTTGCCATGGCGTGTGGCCTGAGGTTCTTGTTTGTTATGATGATGGCGATGGTTGACGGTGTGGGTTAAGGCAATTACCGAAAAGGCAAACAAACGGAAGTAGCCGACTACTACTACTACTACTACTACTACTACTACTACTACTACTACTGTTTAAAAAGAATCGGAGGGAACACATTTGCGCCAGCGACACACAAGCACGACCAGAGAAAGCGACAGAAACAGAAACAGAAACCCCGGCGAACGTACAGAAAAACGTACGTTGTTTTTTTTGGCGGGGGGGGGGGGGGTTTATTTCACCGCTTAGCAAAGGCGAAGGGGTCCACATATTTACCGCTCGCACACCCCGCCGCAAAAAAGGGAGCCTGCTGTAATTACGAGCGTGCCGTCTTTGTTTTTCCTCGCGACCGGTTCGAGTGGTGTTTTTCTGTGTTCCTTTGACTTTTGTTTTGACTGCTTGTCTTAGTGGAAGACCATCATTTGGAGGTTTCTCGTCATCTGTTTGATATTAGTGGTGAGGAGCATATGGCTATGGTGAGGCATAGCCCTGTGTGTGACATCATAAACCGCAACGCAGGAACGAGGGGTTTGGGGTGGGTGGGTGGGTGGGTGGGTTGGGTGGGTTGGGTGGGTTGGGGTGGGGTGGGGGGCGGGTGGTGGTGGGGGGTGGTCGTCAGGACCCTGGGCTTTAAAGACGAAATTATGAAAACTACCTGACGTCGCGGGCTTTTTCCTGTCCCAATTCCCCTTCCCAGAATGCATCTGTTTTCGTTTTGTTGTTGTTGTCGTCGTCTGTTTTGTGTGTGTGTGTGTGTGCGTTCCATATATATATCGCGCTTAGCATAACCTTGCGCTCCGTTGCACAACACGACGCGACGCGATGGCTTCCCTCAGTGCGCGCGACGACAAATCCAAAGTGTTCGATTCCGGGTGAACGAGTCAACGAACGCGACACGTTTGCTCACCGTCTGTTTCATCGTTGTGAGACATCGATCGGCGAGAAGCGTAGGAAGAGCGTCGGAGAACAGCGCGCCGCCAGACGCAGGTAGCTTCTGCGGAGAGTTTAAATCCCCCCCCCCCCGAGATGTGGCGTGAGAGACTTTGACGAAATATACGGAAAACACGATGGAAATTAAAGTCCTCGATCCTTTCTCTTTCTCTTTTTACACTGACAGGTCCCAACAAAACTTCAACCCGCGGAGTTGACATGTTGTAAATTCAGCCCAGCGGCCAAAACCACCATGTGTGTGTGTAGGACCTGGACGTCATACAAGGATCTTTCAACCTCCACGGCTCACAGAATTACCCATTAGGAGAAACTGTAAATAATTTCACAGATTCACGCAGATAGCAAAGTGAAAATTCACGCCATATATATATATATAGACTTTATTTATAAATAGGCGTTAGCTCGGGGGGGGGGGGGAGTAATGGCGGCTAATTTGGCGGGCCCTCCCACCCCTGTTTTTGTTGGACCAGCCAGCGGCTTGTGAAGCTTATAAAACACAAGCGAGCTAAATGGATATGCGGTGACGCCCCGACCTCAAAGCTGCAGTAAGAACCCGTCAGCAGTCTGACACAATGGGATGGCTGCTACACCGGGCTGCTGCACCTGGCTGCTACACCTGGCTGCTACACCTGCCCGCTACACCTGGCTGCTACACCTGCCTGCTACACCTAGCTCCTACACCTGGCTGCATCACCTGGCTGCTACACCGGGCCGCTACACCTGGCCGCTACACCTGGCCCGCTTCACCTGGCCGCTTTCACCTGGCCGCTACACCTGGCCGCCTACACCTGGCCCTTCACCCTGGCCGCTTCACCTGGCCGCTACACCTGGCCGCTTACACCAAGGTTCTACACCAGGCCGCTACACCTCGGCTGGCTACACCTACTGCTCACACTGGCTGCAACACCTACTGCCCTACACGGGCCCGCTCACCTGCTCTTACAACCTGGCTGCTACACCTGGCTGCTACACCTGGCTGCTTCACCTGGTTGCTCCACCTGGCTGCTGGGAGACTGTTGTGTTGGGACTGGCTAATTGTTGATGTGTGCCATGCATGGGAGAATCGACATGCTACTGTGTGTGTGTGTGTGTGTGTGTGTGTGTGTGTGTGTGTGTGTGTGTGTGTGTGTGTGTGTGTGTGTGTGTGTGTGTGTGTGTGTGTTGTGTGGCCAATGTATGCGTGCTGTGTGCTGTGTGTGTGTGTGTGTGTCTGTGGTGTGGTGTGTGGTGTGTGTGGTGTTAAGTATGTTAACGTATGTATGCATTTCTGAGTGTGTGTGCTGCATGTGTGTGTGTGTGTGTGTGTGTGTGTCTGTGTGTGTGTGTGTGTGTGCCAGGCCCTGCATATAAGACAAACGTTTCCTGTTGAGAAGTGGGGGTTGGGTAGGGCAGGAGGGGGGGGGGGGGGTTCCCCTGGGCGTCGGGGAGGTTCGAGGACAGCCCACACGCGCTCTGTGTGTGTGTGTGTGTGTGTGTGTGTGTGTGTGTGTGTGTGTGTGTGTGTGTGTGTGTGTGTGTGCCGCTGCATGTCCAGTGGTCGGCCGGGGGCCTTGGCTTTGCCTTTCCTTGTGTGCTGTATGTTTTTCTCTCTCTCTCTCTCTCTCTCTCTCTCTCTCTCTCTCTTCCCCGCGCCGTTTTGTTTTCACTGAGCTGAGGTCGGCGCTCTCAAGGCGGACTCCACCTCAGCTCCGGGACCCTCCAGAGTCCTTAACTTAGCACATCAATTGTGTGACTCCCCCGGGGCCTCTCAAAAACCCTGCCCAACCAGGAGCACACCGAGGAGGAGGAGGGAGGTGGAGGAGGAAGGAGGAGGAGAGGAGGAGGGGAAAGGAGGAGGGAGGAGGAGGAGGGAGGGGAGGAGGAGGAGGAGGAGGAGGAGAGGAGGAGGAGGAGGAGGAAGGGGAGGAGGAGAAAAGAGAGAACGGCTCTGGAGCTACCGTCCTCGTCTCAAAAGCAATGATGTATTTTTGTCCATAATAAAGATGGATGATCAATGCTTATGTTTGCTTGTGGTTATTATTCATTAATTCATTAATATTGTCTCATGGTGCAACATGCACATTTAAACCGATAAAGGACAACAGGTGGGCGTTTCTAGATAAAGAATCACTGGGATCCATTCGCCTACACCTGTGCTAGTTAATGGTCAATTAAGCGTAATTGTGCGGAATTAGCATGAGCTATCATGAGCCACTCACTGTATCATATCGTCCTATCGCTATATTATCATTTCAACGGTACACGTGACTCCTGAAGGTTCATGAAATGTGTCATCTCATGGAAAAAGAAAATCTATCAGCCTATGATAATACTCGAAAAACAACACGTCTCGATTCGGTAGCTCTTTTTCGAACAGCGTGTACTCGTTTTTTTTTTTCCGTCCTCTGTTGTTTACATCAATTGGTTTGGAATTATAAACGGCGTTTCTGCGAATTGTGTTATATTATCGCCCGGCCCGTCCAAACCATGTAAACCTCGAGAGGAGCGGGGTGCCATTTTGTTGAGTGATCGGCTCTGAATTGATAAAACAGCGTCGATGTGCTTCACAGCTGGTAGCCGCAAAAAACCCGATACTCCGCAGCTAACGTTTGGAAAAATATTTGCATTTTCAAATGTTTTGGTTAACTCGCGCTGCGGCGCGCGAAACGTTGTCAAACAGGATCGACCGAATAAGCCGCCATTATTTACCAGCTTTGACACTCATTTCTACTGACAAGCCGTGCCGAATGAGGGCATGTTCTGGAGTTAGGAGTGTCCAACCAAACTGACTTCACTTTCTCCAGTATCTCATCGAGTTAGCAAGCGTAAAACGTTCTCTCGAAGTTAGCCCGACGTGTCCGCCAGAGTCCTCCAGACAAAAGTCGGCGCGCAAAGTTCTCAAGTTGATTCCAGTGATCTCCATATAGCCACAAGTCCAGATAGAGTCATAGACCGCCGTATAAATTTATAACGTCGATTCCAGCGATCTTCACTGGCACCCGGGTCCATCCCTCCCAGTCTGGTCTGTGGAAAGAGCCAATGGCGGAGGTGAGGTATGCAACCTAGGAGGAAGACTCCATGATGTGGGACACTTCCACGGAAAGTTTTTCGCTGAATCCATTGCTTTTCCATGGGAATGGAAGGTCACCGGAACAAGTCTTAAACAACATCTCGCTACTGGGAACTTTTAGTGGGGGTGGGCGGCGGTGGGGACGGGGACAGGGGACGGGGGGGACGGGGGATGGGGGGGGGGGGTGGGAACACTGAGCCACGTTGTTCAAACAAATCATCTAAATATCTTTTATGGCCGCTGGGGCTTGTCAAATCAGCCCTACATGTCTCGTCTGACTTGGCACGTCGGTGATGAGTTTAACAGCTGCGCTCCCGTCTCAGGCCCTGCTGGTCAACCCCCCCGATGCCGTTAAACGTTCGCTAAACTCAACCCCCGAAACCCGTCCTGCGCGTCCTTCTCAGATACTTGACGGCTGACTCGGTCTGTCAGCCGGAGCGCACCACAACCAAAAGAGCCCGTCGGAGCGGCTGGTTTTTTTTCGCCCGACGCTCGTATATTTCTCTACGCATCTGTGTCACCGGTCGAGGAAACATGACAGAGTTCAGCCCCTCCGACGCGTACCGTCGTAGTCGTAGTCGTAGTAGTAGTGGTAGTAGTCGTAGTCGTAGTAGAAGTGGAGGAGGAGGAGGAGGAGGAGGAGGCTCCGTTGGACCCCAGCGCTGTGCGGTTTGGGAGGAAATTAAAGGACCGGTTTGCCTTCCCCAGCACACCCCCCCCCCCCCCCCCGCCCTCCTCTCTACCACCAGCACCACCAGCACCACCACCACCACCACCACCACCGCTCTCTCTTGGCCACCCCCTTCTGTAGTTTCACTGGTGTATTCTGGACTCCAACACCCACCCAACCCAACCCACCACCGTCAAGTGCACTGACTTGGGGCCAGATTCACAAAAGTACCTGGAGGTCATTCTGAAAAAAGAAGTTCCTCAGAATGTTCTTATTTGTCAATGTTTTCAGTTTTCTTAAGAACTTCTTAAATGTATTTCTTAAGAAGTTATTTCATCCAATTTTTAGGAACTTTTTTAAAAAAGTGGTCTCACTATTGGGCCGTGTGTGGAGAAGTGAAAATCTAATCAAATGCTAATCAAATTGAGCATTTATGAGCTCTACTCATAAACATAAATACTGCAGTAGTTGATTAGAAGATTGTTGTTCCTCAGATATTTTTGTGAATCGGCCGGCCTGGTCCCTGGTCATCTGGTTCAGCGCTAAGACAGTGCTGAGATCCCAGGGGCTGATGGATACACCATGAGGGAAGGAGTCGGAGGGGGTCACGTACAGTACCACCACCACCACCACCACCACCACCCACCACCACCACCACCACCACCACCACAACCACCCTTTCGGCCCATCAACGAGCCTTTGATCAACACACTTAACCCCTTCCTTCCTCGTAACTCCCAAACAACCACAATGCACCTCCTCCTCCTCCACCCTCCTTCTGTGGTGGTGGTGGTGGTGGTAGTGGTGGTGGTGGTGGTGGTGTTGAGGGTGGGGTGGGTGGTGGTGGAGGGATTGAGTTACACAGTGTTGGGGGGGCAGGGGGGCTGGGGGGGGCAGCCTGACGAGCTATGGTAACACATGTCTTTGTTTAAGACACAGCTCTGGCACTGACAGCCCTCTGCCAAGATCCTCTCTCTTCGCACAACCCCAACCAAGCCCACCACCCCCCATCACCCCCCTATGTGTACCCCCCACTGGTTCTGGCAAAGAGAACCCTGTCCTGCCGGTGAGCCATCATCCTGGAGGTTTTGCCAAAATTATCGCAAATTAGGTCTCAACGATGTCACGATGTTTTTTTTCTGTTATTGATCCAGGAAACGTGGAGGGGAATGCAAACTTTTTAATAATGTACATTATATTAGAAATTATATTAGACTTTTTACAAACGAGGAATGTGCTTTTGTGAAATTGGAGCACAACATTGAACATTACACAGAAAGTAGTAATATAGAAATTCAATGAAATACTAAAAATATCCATACAAAATACATAATTATGGATATATTATTACGTGCATTTGGGTGTAGGAAAAAAAAAGTGAATTTGGGTGCATGTGTATTTGGGTGTACGATAGCGGGCAGGATAATTAGGATAATTAGTTTGTGGTTCGGGTGTTCAACTCCTGGTCGAAAGTTACTGGGTGTGAACCCAAAATGTCTACCTTGAGCTAGATGACTGACTCAGTAGTTCTCATTTACAAGCCTTGTTAAAATTACAAGTACCGCATGGTGGTGTAAACCGAGACTAAAGTATAGACGAATCAAAGCCGTCGTAGCCATGTATCTATCAATTTCTCCACTTTTTTTGTGCTTGGGACGATTAGCCGACCAAAATGTTCCCATTTCAACTTGAGACAGCTTTCAAAAGTCACATACCGTATGATTTCAGATTATGCCGAGAGCCACCGAGGATATTCCTGTCGGGTTCCAGTTGTCGGCTGTGTTCTATCAATTAGTGGGGACTTGGATGCAGTGGCAGAGGAAAAATTAATACGTTTCTAATTTCATGTATCTCATGGTTTCTACACATGTGTGTGTCGCCCGTTCCAAAGAAAACCTCTGCCCTTACATTTCTCAATTTTATTGCACTGCAAATGCAATAAAATCCAATCCACAAATACATAAACACATTAGACCTCATTGGGAAGTACCATAGGTCGGTCCCCTTCCTCTCCCCCTCCCTCTCTCTCTCTCTCTCTCTCTCTCTCTCACTCTCCCTCACCCCAAGCTGCAGTAAAAGTCCATTTTTAACTCCTGCCAGCATCAACTGGCCCGTGACCGGCCCAGCTACACCTCTCGCGGCTCGACCCATTAGAGACCGCCGGTGCTGCTTGCTGCTTGCTGCTTGCTGCATGCGGAGGGGGGGGGGGGGGGAGGAGGAGCAGGGCGGGCACCGGAGGTCTCCTGTCCTGTACCCACCACCACCACCACCACCGCCGCTGTCTGCCTGGCTTTCCATGCACTTTTCCCCCCAAACGTGTCCAGGTTGGTGCGGCGGCCGCAGCAGCAGCAGCAGCAGCAGCAGCAGCAGCTGTCAGACAGTGGTTTGTAAGCTGGGCGTGGTGCCCTGACCAGTGGGTCTAACCAGACACTCTCACTCTCAGCCCCATGGCCTGGCAGGGCCGGGGTGGGCACCCAGGGAGAGAGAGAGAGAGAGCGAGAGAGAGAGAGAGAGAGAGAGAGGAGCTCAGAGACTCACCTCTCTCTCTCTCTCATTCCAACCCTCTCTGCAGGCTGACGTGATGCGGTTGCCGGGGGGACCGGGGTATGACCACATGGACCTGTAGCGATCCTGGACCTGGAGGATGACTTCATTGTGCTCGGTGGGGCTTTTGCTGCATCCTGGTCCTTCTCTCAGAGCCTCGCTGTTTTCTTTTTTTTCTCTCTCCAGCGTGGCCATCTTTCTCTGCATCGCTCCTGTACTCGAGCCAACGTTTCGGTGGGACTAAATAACCGTGCCACAAAACAGACACTTTTTTGCGACTCACGTTAATCCAATTGGGGTCAAATACACAGCTTTTCTCTCTCTCTCTCTCTCTCTCTCTCTCTCTCTCTCTCTCTCTCTCTCTCTCTCTCTCTCTCTCTCTCTCTCTCTCTCTCTCTCTCCTGCTTTTCCTAAAATATGCCACTTTGGCTTTATACCGAGGGAGTCTCTTTCGGATCGGCTAAAGAGAAAATAGCCTACGCAGCTCGGAGACGAGTCGGTTTTGGGTGGCGTACACATATGTGTTTGAGTGATGACGGTCACCATGGCAACCCGCTTGTTTGTGTTTTGCAGTTTGAAGTTTGAAGACGACGCCCCCCCCCCCCCCCCCCGCCCCCCCCCCGCCCCCGCCGCCGGCGTATACGGTCTCCGGTCTCCATGCTGATACGCGCGGGGGCTCAAGCTAAGCGCTAAACATATATGAGGTGAGTTATTAGGACGCCCCGTTGATTACAGGGGTCGGTAAAAAGGGGTGGATGGGTCTCCACGGATCCTCCTCTATTAGAGGCCGGGGATGCGTAAGTAAAACTAAAAAAGTGCAAGCTCAGAGCCTCGACGCGCTTCCCGGGGGCCCTGCGGACCGTGGACGCGGAGGAAGCGGCCCGCGGCGCGCATGCGTTGGCACCGAGGGCTTAACCATCACTCAGGCTCTGCTGAGTCGGCGTTCAATTTGAGTTGACAACTGAACATTTTTCATTTTTTTCTTTCGACGGAGGTAGGGGTGGGGCCCCGCACGGCTGCACGGCGGAGGAGCCCGTTTAAAGAGCCTCGGACCGTATACTCATATGCTCTTTAAGTCTTAGCGTTGAAATATGTCGCCGCCGTGTTTCCCAAGACTTGCTGGGCGGAAGGGGAATTTCAGAAAGTGTATTTCTAAAGTACCCGATCTATTTGAAAGCTTTACAGCGGCTTATTGAGAGTTTAAGATAAGTTTAACTTTATTCATCCCGAAGGAAATTCTCGCACCAGAGGTTGCTCAAAATACCAACAACATGAGCATAGCAATAGAATAATAAACAATAGAATTATATAATAAATGAACACATTTACAGTGAATAAGCCGAAGGAAAGATATAGGTAAGATATTCAGGAAACAAACCAATTACACACGGACAGATCACGTCTCCAGCGACAAGAAGATCGGTCGAAACTAACATGAAGTGAAGTGCCCGGGTCACACACCCAATCTCATCTGCCGTCAGACGTTAGATATTAATCTGAAGTCGGATCCGCGAGACCATTTCGCCACGGCGGGGCCTCACCCACTTAATGGCCTTTAACGGGGCGCCGTCAATGAAGTCACGGCGACGGCAAAACAAAAGCGACAGCCGAGGGGACCGAGTCGCGGGAGCCCAGACATTGTTTGCCGGCGCTTACGCGTCAAGCCTGGCCAATGAGAATAGGTCAGCGGGGAGGCTAGCGGCCACGACCGAAAGAGAGACAGGTCTAAGAGATCGGTGCGGTCGCGGCAACAATGGCTGCCGAGGGGAGCCCATTCTCCTCCGTGGCAGGTCCATTCACAGTTCTCCCAAACCCGTCCACCCCTCCCGGGCCTCCGAAAAAAAAAAAAAAAAAAAAGGAAAGGAACCTCACTTCCCCCGTCGTCGGCTGGGGGGCCCCCGGAGCTCACGTCCCCCTCTCCTCGGTCGCCCTGTCACTCCCGGTTTATTTTTCCTCTTGCGTTAGTGTTTGTCCACAGCAGCTATGAAAGAGTGTTAACGTGTTAACCGACAGTTCGTGACAGTTGCTGGGGGGGGGACTTTGTTAATTGGGACGATCTGCTGGCCTGCGATGAAGTCAGCGATGCTTGGAGGTTCGATATAATTTAGTTTCGACTCTGACGCTTCGGCGGTTTGTCAGGAAGACACGTCGCCGTTTCCCGCGCCAAAGAACATTAGTTAGCGAAATTGCGACGAGAAAATTGCCTTTCTGACAGCACGGCTTTCAACACCGCCGTGTTTGCTTAACCATAGCGTTGCTGTTGTTTTTGGAAGACATATCCCAACCCCCCCCCCCGCCCCACCACCCCACCCACCACCACCAAACTATGACTCGGGAGCGTAATCCGTCATCAGATACAGTATCAGAGCTGGAGAAGCCGGCGTGGTGCGGCGTGTTTCTCGTGATTAAAAAATCCTCGCCTCCGAACTTTTTTGGGGGCGGCGAGACGTGTCGGCTCCTCGCCGCCGTCGGCTCCTGACTGAAAATGACAAGGCTTCCTTTTCCCTCCGCGGCGGCGGCGCGCACATTTTGGCGTAAACAGGTGCACCGCCGCAGGCAGTAATGCCTCTCAATCTCTCGCTCCCCTCCGCAGATCTTGCGGATTGCGCAGGAGGAGGAGGAGGAGGAGGAGTCGGCAGTACAGACGGGGGGTTCGGCGAGGAAACGACGCAGAAGTGATATAGCATACTGCCGGGGATGGGGGCCCCGTGCCAGACGAGGCTATAGGAGAGCTGTGTGTGGTCAGAGTGGTGAGAGCCTCAGCCTCGGCGTTCCGGGGATGGGAAGGCCTGGAATCTTGAATGTTTTCAACTGGGCCAGATGCTCTCGAATGCCGATCCTGTGTCTATCCCCCCCCCCCCCCCCCCACCCCCCTCTCCCCGTGTAGACGCTGGAAACCTGATTGGAAGCGGGCCGACCTCGCGTGAAATATTTTCAGCTGAGTTTTTATGTGTTCATCATTTTCTGAGTACTGATGTGATATTTGGATATTTTCAATTCAAGTGTGAAATGATTTGCACGCATTTCATTGCTTCTTGGCGTCACAAGATTGACCTCTGAGGAAGACGCGATTTAAAGGAGAATAAAATGCACTGTAATTAGTCCTTTCTCTTTTTAAGATCTGATTAGAGACATTAGCCAGACGTTTCGGATTATCAGAACAATGCCACAGATTGGGCAAACATTTTGGTGGCCGAAGAATGCCTCGCTCCGCAATTCTGTGTTTTGACAATATTCTTAATGCAAATCATAAAACCCCGCTCATAAAAATCTTGTTGTGATAGTATTGGCGAGTGTAGAGCCATTCTGCGAAGAAATACTGCACTCACAGATGGGTTTAACCACAGTATAATTCCAGTCTACTTTTCCCAAAGAGAGAGGCTCGAACACAAGCAAAACAACATCGTCGACTAAATTAAAGAGCGAGAATATGCGCCCATACGGGTTTTTAGTGAATTCAACTTAAACACTTACAAATTACAAATTTCACACTACAAATTCCCCCACTTTCGCCATTGTGTGAGAAACACTCTCGATTCAATCCGACGTCACGGATATGCTAATTCCCGGCCATCTGCTAATATAGCCTTTAATTACCGTCACATCCCTTCTTACAAAATGGCGAGCAGGACTCCGGCGAACGGCTCGTTACCACGGCGATACCTCACTCGCTCGCTCGGCATCTGCCAGCCGGGACAAAAAACTAAAAAAATACAAAAAACGCCTCCCAGACCTTCCATTCCATTCCATTGTGGTGGAAGGGTCATGGCTAATGGCGGGGGAGACCTCGCCTCGCCGGTCTTCTCCCTGCCCGTTCCCATAAGCGCGGGTGCCAGTCATAGGGCGCCTGGGTCACGGCGGCTATTCTGGTGTGGAGTGGTCACCATGGTCCACTTGTTAATTATTGAGCAGGATCCGTGTGTCCGGCGAAGGGGGTGAGTCGGGTCAAATGACCGTGGAATTCCATCTGGTGACATTCCAGTGCTAACGTTCACTCTCCACCCCCCCCCCACCCCCCCCGCCCCCCCCACAAAAAAAAAAGGTTTACACCAGGAAAGGGCATAAAAAAGAACCCACACATACACAAACACACACAGACACACATACACAGAAACACATACACACACACACACACACAACTGGTCAAACAACAATGTGACCCCCGGAATTCTGGGAGGGCGTTCCCCTCTCTCTCTCTCTCTCTCTCTCTCTCTCTCTCTCTCTTTCTCTCCCCACACACTTCCTCGGCTCAGAGCGCCAAAAAAGATACGAGTTTAAAAAAAAAAGTGGAATGTTAATCTTTCAATGTGTGGTCACGGTGTCCCCCCCCCCCCCCCCCCCCCCCCCCCCCTTCCCCGGTTCAAGCGGTCGTGACGGGAATCACGAGGAAGGAGGCGTTGGTCGTGCATGGGGGGCTCCAACCTCCCAGGTCTTCCCCCCCCCCCCCCCGATCACGCCCGATTAGGGGTAACCGACTGTGACACACCGGAGGGCCTAAGAGAGAGGCATCCCCGAGGCCCAAACCAACAAAGTCGCATGTCACGCGCGGCCATCTTGTTTTCTCCCAGCAGGCCTCTGGAATGTAGTTCACCCACCAACCACCCCCCCCCCCCCCCCCCCCCTTGGCCTCCTCAATTGGTCCATTCGGGGGAAAGAAATTTCAGGGTGAGAGGCTATTGTGTGCCAGGCCCCTTCAGGGCGATGCAAAGTAGCCCCCCCCGGCCATGGGACACGATGTCGAACCCAATGCATTTTCAGTGCCCTTTTTCCTCCCCGGCCACCAATAAACTCCCTCGGCCCTCCTCCTCCTCCTCCTCCTCCTCCTCCTCCTCCTCCTCCTCCTCCTCCTCCTCTTCGTCGGTGGAGGAGACGGTAGAAAATACTTAAGCCCCCCCCTGCATTGGTAAACTTGTCATCCCGAGTGAGATGGCGAAACCGCCGCTGAGACGTGTGTGTGTGTGTGTGTCTGTGTGTGTGTGTGTGTGTGTGTGTGTGTGCGATCCTCCGTTCTAAACGCTCGTCGAAGTGCAGGCGATCATAATGGTCACCCCCCCCCCCCCCCCACACACACCCACACACACCCACCCACACCCACACCCACACCGTGCATTAAGGGGAAAAAAGGACTCCATGCCAGTGTTGAAATCCGCAGATGCAGCCAACATTGTTTGAGCGGCGCAGACCCCCGAAAAACCCAGAGCACGCAGCAGGCACAGCCTTCCCCGGTTTCTTGTTTAAAGGAAGTCAAAAATGTGTGTGTGACTGTGTGTGTGTGTGTGTGTGTGTGTGTGTGTGTGTGTGTGTGTGTGTGTGTGTTTTTTCTTTATATGCTCAATATTTCAGGGACAAATCCATGCCATGTTGGAAAAACATTTGCGCCACAACTCTGGTTTGTGGCTGGCTATTGTACAGGGAGTGGTATTTCACTTATGAAGTGATTCCGTTACAGCTGTACCCTCAAGCAGCCTCTCTCTGTGCGTGCACGGCACACACACACACACACACACACACACACACACACATACACATGCACACACACATAAACACGCTTACAGAGACAGACAGACACACACACACACACACACACACATGCAAAGATACACACTCAAGCACGTGCATACACACACACACAAGTTCACATGCACACACACTCTCTCACACACACACACACACACATGCATAAACAAACACTCCCAGAAGTACGTGCCCACGTTCACATGCTGATACAAACACACACACACTTCGGCACATGCAAAAACATGTGCATGCGTGGACACACACACACACACACACACACACACAACACACACACACACACACACACACACACACGTGACATTTACGAGGAACTCTCCGTGGACCCACGCTATTGAAAATCAAGTTATTGTGCAAATGACAAGAGGAGACAGAAAGTTGCACATCTGCATTCTAACGCTGCCAGGCTGCTGTGAGAAGCGGGAACCCAAGCCAGAGCTCGCTGGCTTCCCGATGAATCACATCCGTCCGCTCCTATCTGTTGAATAACGCATTTCACACAAGAGACACAAGAGTGGTGCTGGTGGTGGTGGTGGTGTTGGTGGTGGTGTTGAGAGTGTTGGGGAAGGTGGGAGTTCTAGCAGCGGGTGGATAAGGGTGAGTGGTGTGGTGGTGGTGGTGGTGTGGGGGGTGCTAATCTAGGTTGGACAATGGGTGGCTGGTGGGCGGTGGAGGTAAATCTAGGCAAAGGGTAGAGAAGGGTGGCTGGTTCTTAGGGAGGGTGGAGAAGGGGCATGGTGTTAGTGGTGGAGGGTTCTAGTGAGGGTGGAGATGGTGGTGGTGGTGGAGGGTTCTAGTGAGGGTGGAGAGGGTGGTGGAGGAGGGTGGTGGTGGTGGGTTCTAGTGAGGGTGGAGATGGTGGTGGTGGTGGTGGGCTTCTAGCTAATGTGGAGAGGGTGGAGGAGGACGGTGGTGGTGGTGGGGGTTCCAGCTAGGAAGACAGGGTGGTGGTGGTGGGGGTTTCAGCTAGGAAGACAGGGTGGTGGTGGTGGTGGTGGTTCAGCTAGGAGAGGGTGGTGGTGGTGGTGGTGGTGGTGGGGGTTCCAGCTAGGAAGACAGGGTGGTGGTGGTGGTGGTGGTGGTGGTGGTTAGCTAATGTGGAGAGGGTGGTGGTGGTGGTGGTGGGGGTTCCAGCTAGGAAGACAGGGTGGTGGTGGTGGTGGGTGGTGGTGGGGGTTCCAGCTAGGAAGACAGGGTGGTGAGTGGTGGTGAATGGGCTGGCTGGGGGGGAGGCGGGGTGCGGGCTGGAATCGGGGTCGTCGAATCTTGAATGGATTATTGTATTTGCTTTTTTTGGCAGCGTCCTAAATTGGTGAGGGAGGTAGTTGTGGCTTTTGCGGCTCGGTGTTTATTGTTTATCCTTTGTATTTATTCCTAATTAATGCCATGCTGATGAGCGCTGTCACAGACACCGGCCTAACAACAGGAGGGTCTCACGCAATGTGCACAAGATGTTTCAAGTTTCTTCTTCTTCTTCTTCTTCTTCTTCTTCTTCTTCTTCTTCTTCTTCTCTTCCCCTCCAAGCCCGCGGTCGAGGCCTTGGAGTTTCGAGCATGCCGCTTCCCTGCGGCTCGCCTCGCCTCTCGAAGAGAAAAAAAAAAAATGTTTTAACTCCAAACGGGGCCGAGCAGGAAGACGGATACAACAGGAAAAAACACACACACAACACACACACACACACACACACACACACAGACACACACACTAAACCCCCAAAAGCTGTCAATCTGCATCACCCCGTTGCTAACCCCCGAATGCACCCGTTTTTTCGTTTTCGGAAATCTTCTTCCCGATTCCAGCGCGGACTTACCGAGGGGGCCCGAGGGAGTTTCGAAAAACACCGTTTTTGTTTTTTTTTAAAAACGATTACAATATGCGATCGACGTTTCACCGCCCGACGAGCGCTTTGGGGGCTTCGTTCTGTGTGTGTGTGTGTGTGTTTTTGTGTGTGGGGGGGTTTTTCTTTTTGCGGATTCCTAACGACGGCACGATCCCCCGCGGCGGGCGAGAGCGGTCCGACCGAGCGATGCCGTCGCAACCATTGTTTTCCGATGAACTGCTCGCTGACAAATGATGTGTGACGAATCGGAGAAATAATGCAACTTGTCCAACCGTGAGAAACGCAACTTGGGAGGCCGAGATACAGTCGTGAGTCAATCGAGAGAGAGAGAGAGAGAGAGAGAGAGAGAGAGAGAGAGAGAGAGAGAGAGAGAGAGAGAGGGTTGCTCATGCTGTGTGCTATCTAAACACCGCTGACGTTAATGCTGATTTATTCCCAGATAATAATTTTTTTTTGTTGGCGAGAACAAAGTGAGTCAGAGAGGGGATTAGTGTGTCTACATTTGAATTATGAGTCTTGGGACAACCGTCACAAGATATCTCGGAATATCTGCAAAAGCAGGACAACAATCCCAATAAAGAGGTAATATGATGCTAATACTAATCTAACGTTTCGCCAATTTTGTCGTGCTTTTCTGCTCGTTGGGAATCAGTAAATGTCCTTGTAGGAGTGTGTGTGTGTGTGTGTGTGTGTGTGTTTGGTGGCTGGCTTAATTGGCCTCACCTGTCCCAGTTAGAGCCGGGGGGGGTGGGGCCCAGTTAGAGTCCAGGAGGGTGGGGCTACAGCCTCACCTGGCCCAGTTAGAGTCCAGGAGGGTGGGGCTACAGCCTCACCTGGCCCAGTTAGAGACTGGGGTGGGGGGGCTGGGTTGGGGGGGGGGGGGGGCTGGGGAAAGAGGAGGGGGGGGGGGGGAGGGGGTTGGGGGGGGGGGGGGGGGGGGGGGGGGGGGGGGGGGGGCGGGGGGGGGCGGGGGGGGGGGGTGGGGGGGTGGGGGGGGGGGGTCTTAACGTTTTCCATTCAGGAAACCCGACTAAACGCTGTCGGTTCCGCTCGCGGTCTCAGAGCCAGGGAAAAACGTGTCGTCCAACGCAGGGTTATTGGGGGTCATTGGAAGTCCGAAGAAACCTACGAATGGAACAAGAGAAGGGTCCAGGTCAGTCAGCCGCCCGTCTGGGTGCCCACACGGCTGTCCCGGCGGGCGCGCCGACGGCGTACAGCGCCGCGCCGGCGGGGCGATCGCCGCACGGCCAATCGATGCTGACCGGTTTCGAGGGGGGGGGGGGGGGGGGGTGGGGGGGGGGGGGGGGGGGGGGGGGGGGGGGGGGGGGGGGGTGGGGGGGGGGGGGGGGGGGTGTGTGGTGGAGTGTGTGTGTGTGGTGTGTATGTGTGTGTGGTGGTGTCAGAGGAAGAGAGATGCGTGTGTGGTGGTGGTGAGATTGGAAGAACAAAGAGAAAGACAGCAGGAGTGGCTGAGTTGGTGGGCGGGTGGGAGGGTGGGGCTACAGCCTCACCTGGCCCAGTTAGAGACTGGGGGGGGGGGCCTGAGGTGCATTGGCTAATCAGTGCCCCACAGGTTAAGTCAGCCATGAGCTGGTCACCATCCTCTCCATGTCATTTAACTTTACCTGCGCCCTTTTTCAAATAAAGCAGACTTTGAACACCAT
>PIJE02000447.1:273259-298259 GCA_002895965.2 Coryphaenoides rupestris | reverse complement strand
AATGACAGAGGTCCACTGTTGGCTATTACAAAATGACACAAGTCCCTTCTTAGATAGCGTGGAGCGACATTCACACTCCTGCTTTTATGAATAGAGGAAATAACAAAAATATATTGTAACGAAAAGATAGTAACTCAAGTAAATCTCAACTATTGTCATATTTATTCGTCCAACACAATGTTAATATGTTTTTGTAACAATCTAAACGCTCAGCTTTAATGGATTGCTTAACCATTGTCAAGTATGACACTATTCAGAATCAGAATCAGAATCAGAATCGCTTTATTCTCCAAGTAGTTTTCACATACGAGGAATTTGCTGTGGTTGTTGGTACATACAGACAACATAGGAGTAATAATAATGGGGAGGCCCAGGCTCCTGCTGTGCCCATGGGGGAGTGGGCCTGTGGACTGGCTGTGGATGTGTCACGGGGGATGGTGTCAGGGACTGTCCCATTGTCCTTTCAAAGGCGACCAGTTAGAACTCATTCAGGTCGTTGGCCAGGCGTGAGTTATTCATGGAGTGGGGGGTTTTTGCTTTGTAGTTTGTGATCTGTCTGAACCCCCTCCAGACAGAAGCAGAGTCATTGGCTGAGAACTAAATGTACAACATTTCTTGAAATGCTGTACTTACAGTTGATGTTTGGGGTAATGTCTTCCAGGGATTATCCCTTGAATTTTCCCATTCCATCTTGCAGGGCATAAAGAATTCTGCTAACTTTAGCAATTTGAAGGGTTTCTTCAGGAAGTCTGTAAAATTCCCTATGGACCTCAATATCATGACCCATGAATGTTGCTAGTTGGTCAAGTTCGTGAGCTTGAAGGTTCAGGAGCTGTGACACTGTCGCTACATGCTTGCGTAGTTTTGTTGATGTGATGTTTTCTGGATGTTGAGCTCCACAGCTTTCGGAATATCGCTTTAAGCTGTCACATCCACGAATGTTCTCCAGAGATCCATAATATGGGCGGGCAAAAATGTAAGGGTTGCTTGGGGAAATTCCAACCTCATCTCTTGTTTTTATCAGAAGTTCCACAGACTCTTGTACGTTTGTTGGAAACAGCACTGGTACCTTGCGGCCTCTTTTCCCCCGGATTTCCACCCTGATGAGATTCTGACACAATTTCTTCTCAAATGGTGACAGGCTCTTCAGAATTTCATCATGCATACTGCGTTTGTTTCTCAGCAGGTATGTCTGTACTTCCATCCTTGAAACTTCTCCTTCGCGACGTCGATTAAATAAAATCAGCTGTGTCAGGGTGACTTGCGAGAGCTCACTCCATGACCTTTGTGATGGATGGTCAATGAGAGCCTTTTTGTTCAACTCTTCAAGGGATTTTAAATGATCCTGGAGCTTTTTGATGTCTTCTGATAGAGGCAACGTTTGGGGGCTGTTCCATTTCTTCTGGTACAGGGTTTTCAGTGCGTTGGATGACACATGTGTTGTCCATTCTAGTTCAATTAATTTGATGAACTGTTCCGCCCTTCCCTTTAAGGCATTGTCCTCTTGACGCAGAGCCTCTCCTTGCACAATATGCGACACCTTCACAAGGGAGTGGCGCAGTTTCAGTGCTGTTGAGGGAACTGAGAATCTGTTTGTTAAGGCATCAAACCCAGTCATATTTTTTACAGCCTCAAGTACTGTGTTGAACTTTCCTGGGTTGATCAAGTCCTTCAAAAAGATAACGTCTTTGTCAATTTTTCGAGCCGACAAAACAAATCTGGCAAGTTCCCTCATCTTGTTCCTGATGTCTGCCCGATGACGTCGAACTTCTCCATTTTTGAGGAACATTCTTTCTCCCAGTGAAAGAATCAGGTCATCAGATTTCACCACTTGTGTAACAATGTCATATGTCATGTCCTGAAGAATTTCTTTGAGTCCGGTAGAAATTGTTGTGTCCAAGGGCAACATCAGGGAAGAACTTGCCTGAACTTTTCTTTTCACCGGTCCATCGTTTTTCACTTGCAGTTTGGCAACGCTTATGATGTTCCAGAGGTCAGTTCTGACATACATAGCGAAGCAAAACTTGCAAGGCAGATAGTCTGTTGCTGAGGATAGATAGGTTGCTTGTCTTTTTGGTATTATTAGTCCATTCCCAGAGGATAGCACTGAACAGTTATGGTGGTAATTCCCCATATTTCGTATTTTCTCCAGCAGAAGACGGTGCTGTGTGGAACCTTGCCTGTGTGCAAGTGCCTTAGCTACTCCAACCTTATCAGCGTGCTTTTGCTTCAGATGTCTTGTGAGCTTCGCAAACGGCTTCTCACAGTAAAGGCAGTAATTCTTCTTATCATATATCCGCTGGTGTTCCTTGTTTGAGGACATTTTCACGTTGATATGACGTTGTTGAGGGTTACTTCCATGAACAGTTTTATCCATTTTTGAAGGTGGTTTTCTTGTGCGTGTTACTTTTTTCGTCTGCTTCTGCTTGTTGGTCTTCTTCATCTGATGTTTCCAGAGAAAGGGAAACGTGTTGCTCAGTTGTCTGAAAAAAAAGAGAAAGAAAATGTATTATTAATAAAAAAATAATATAATAAATTCATGCCTGCATTACCTATTTGTACAAAGAACAACAAAACAAACAAAAAAAAACAGCTTATGAGTCCATACATAATTTCCTGATTTGTGGTCTCTTTTTCTGATTGTTTCCATTCTGCCATTTTTGCCTGTTCATGAAAAAAAAGTGATTGATTTTCTTTAGTGGCACCATTTATTCAGTACATATCTACTGATGCAGAGTAACTGTCAAATGGTGAAAAGTCCCTCTCCCAACCCCCATACACATACTTCTCACCTACTTAGGGCCCACCTGAAAATCCATTCAACCCCCCACCCCCGCTGTCTCTATTCAAATTAACCACCTCACACTTTTCCACTGAAGCACTGATTCATCAGCCCTTGAGATCATTAGGTTGGATGAGGATGAGATGGCACATCTCTCAATAGGCTGATAGTGGAGGACTTTGCTTTGCTGAGGTATTTAAAGATTTGGTCAAAATATGCTGATATCACATTTCTGGTTTAACATAGGTGTAGACAACATGGATCTTTTCACTGTAATATAGCTCTTCTGGAAAATCAATTAAAAGAACACTGTTCACAAATAAAATATACAAATGGGACATTAAATTTTGACTAATCTAGAAAAAAACAAATAAAGCAGTACCACATGTTAATTTCCAGCCCAAAACAGGAACAATCGTTGTTTTCAAACAGTAAATAAACTTGACAATACCTAAAGTCTCTTAAAAAAGTACTTACTTCATTTTTATTCTTGTGGCCAGACGTGTTTGTGTTCCAGTGAAATTAGACAGACGTGTGAAACCTGTAAATACATAATAGGGTCTGTTATTTTCACAGAAGTGATTAAAATATACCTTCTCCAATCTATCGATATTTTATTAATGTGAACAATTAATGCATAGTATTAAGGATTGGTTGTCTTACATGTGATAGCTTGAAGGCATTCTTCAATAGTAGGACGTTCTTCAAATGTTCTACTCAGCATTCTTGAAATAATGTCCCTTTTGGGCTCATCAGTCCTTTCTTGTACATTGGAACGAGTGAAGTTGCCTTTTCTCACATTTTGAGATAGCCCCACTGGGTCACTGGAGTAGGGTGTTGTGGTTTGATAGGGATGTTGCCCATCAGTCAGGATATAATGTCCTCAATGTCCTTAGTGGCAATAACTCCATAACCTGAAAACATAATTAAAATGTTTTAGTTATTTATTCATTAATTGTATCATATAAGTATGAAATACAGTTTCCTGGCATATTAATTATTAGAAAAGCAACTAAGTTTCTTTCATGAGTTACATACAGATTTTGAACAGAGAATCTAACAGTCTTATCTCAGAACATACCTTTCTCCTCATTGATTAATTTCTTCTGGAAATTGTCTTTATCTTTTCCAGATGCAATGAAGTGCAAGGCTTCCTTTTCAGGACAAATTCTTTTGGCTCTCATGTTTCTGTGAAATAATTTATAATCAAAGATTAATGAAAAACATGATAACTTGGGAAATTTGTGAAAGGATATGATGCTATAAGTAGATAAGCCCACTTTCGAAATAATTTATAATAATTTATAATCAAAGATTAATGAAAAACATGATAACTTGGGAAATTTGTGAAAGGATATGATGCTATAAGTATTTTTGCAAAATAGTTTTAGTAAATATTTAATTAACCAAGAAATACATGGTGAATTGTAAAAATGTGGAACTTACCTCTCACAATGGCCTCATCGATGTAGAAAAAAGTGGTCTCCTGGAAAAGTGGTCTACTTACTACTTCTACTACTTTTTTTTTTCAAATGGCCAGAATATATACACAATCTCAACTAGCTATCTGGACAGCGATTGGTTCTTAGGATCAGACAATAATTGCTCACTAATGCTGGCACAGTCATGCAAATTGTCTCTGGCAATGCAACTGCAAACAGGTCCGCCTCCAGTTTTAGTCTAGATACTATCAAAATAGCAGGTGTATTGATTTGAATTCTAATAAATTGCTAAAGACTAATTTAACTATACAGATAAAGTAGGATTTTGTTACTATACCATTTTGTTTCTAATCACCACATTATATACTGTTAGTTCACAATGTTTCATTCACAAGAATTCAATTTTGATAACCACATTCTTCCACCACATCCTTAAGTGTCATCTATTTTCGTTGAATCAAATATGACATAATCACCGCCCTGGTTCACACTGTGATGAGCCGATGACTCTATCTACGGGTTCTCCTGGCGGGCTTTGCAGGACGTACGCATACACACACACACACACAACACATATGAATACAATTGTGTGTATTTTTTGGTTCCATCCTAGTTATAGTATAGATGAGGAGAGAGAGGAGATAGAGAGGAGATTGAGAGTAGGATAATCTTCATTCAACAGCAATGGCAAATCATTACTGTGTCCATGGAAGAAGAAAAAAGAAGAAACGTGAAGTAATTCTCTACATGCGCTCTACCTCAGGTCGTCTCGTCTAATCTTCTCATACTTTAAACTATTCTCGATCATGCATATTTGAATCTGTGTGCATGTAGTTTGACCCCATAGTACGTTACCTGCAATTAGCCAATTCCACAGAGCACTTGCGAAGTATATACCGTAGAGTTCGAAGTTCTATATTACAGAGCATCAACATCAGATGTTATGTAAGCAGGATCAGTGGAGTATCATTGTCTATAATATTTTTATTCACAATCGAAAATTTAAGTAGTGACTCGAACTCCTTAAATGGAAGGAGTTGTGGGAGATGTAAGTGGCTCCACCCATTAAACAAATTGATTCTTAGGAAGGACTGATAACAATTGTGAACTATATTCGAGATAAAAGAATTGTTTTGTAAAACGACGAAATAGAAACAGTCAAGGTACTGCTAATTTATCATGTTAGTGATATATAAGCTAAGCCAGTTCAAATCCATTACTGTTAATTTGTAGGGCTTTGATATATTTTCTAAGAGTTGAATTGTCTGTTCTTTGAATGTGAACTTATGTAAGGGACAGTATTTTCTAAATGATCTTTTTTCACAATAACATGACTTCAGTTTTAACTACCACAATTTATCATGGTTCAATCAATCAACAATCACTGTTCCCTGCACTTGAACAGCCTTAAAGCTATCATCTGTCTTTTTGATGGAGTTACCTACAGCATATGTCAGACCCTGCACAATAGTATACAGACCTTCAAAGAAAGTTTAATGTGTAGATTTCTTTTTTACTTAGTGCTGTTAAACAGAAAAGATGGTTCCCACGACCAAAACACAGACGGATATCAATCGGGTTCGGGACTGCGGGGGGGTGAGGGAGGAGCTAGCAGCAGGAGGGGGGGTGGGGGGGGGTGGGGGGGGTGGGCGGGGCTGCTACCAAGGCCTGCTAGGACCCAGGACCCTGCAGCAGGCCTCGCGCTGACCACTGCTATTGCTTTGGCCTGAGAAGACTTGGAGCTTGATTGGTTTGCAGGGGGGGGGGGGCGCGGGGGCGCGGGGGCTTTGTGTGTGGACGCTATGAGACGGATAATAGCACCGCCAGCGCTGGCCCGTCTAACCACACCGCCCTACCCCACCCCAACCACACCACCCTCCCCTTCACATCCTCCCATCCCATCCAATTCTCCACTTTAATTGCGTTCCCTGGAAGCCGTGAGGAGGAGGAGGAGGAGGAGGACAAGGAGAAAGAGGAGAAAAAAAGGCAAAGGAGATGGAGGGAGGTGGGGGGGGGGGTCGGTATTCATCCTCCGACCGCGTCATTGTTGTGAAAACAAGAAACTGTGAACCGCATTTCGGGGGGGGGGGGGGGAGAAGAAGAAGAAAGGCGCGGCGACGGTTCGAAAGGCAGCAGAGGAGGAGAGTGGCCCCGCCCCCACCCCCGATCCACCCCCCCCGCGCCCTCCCCCGGCCCCCCCCCCCCGCCCGGCTCCTTCCTTTAATGACCGATCCGGTGCACAATTAGGCCCCCTGGCTCGCTGTGTAATACAAGTCTCCTTAGAGGAGGCTCTCAATCGCCATTGGTGCGGGCAGCAGGCGGACACGGCCCACCGCTGTTGTTGTGTCCGGGGAGGGGGGGGGGACGGGGGGGAGGGGGGGGGGGACACGGGAGTGGGGGGGATTAAAGCCGCCGAAGGGGGGGAATCAAAAGCGACTTTACAATACAGTAATCAGCATGTTTTCCCTCTGAAAGAAGCCCCCCCGCGCTGAGAGCGTCCCGGCCCGCCCTTCGCTTCCCCCGTTCTTCTTCCCGGCTCTCTCTCCTCCACAAAACCCCATTCAGAGCCTTCGCCCACGTTTCTGAGTGTGTTATATGGATTAATCCTATAGTGTTGTCGTCGTCGTTGTTGTCGTTGCCGTGTCCCGTGAGTGGAGGAGAAGTGCCCACTTCTTCGGTTGACGACGGCGGCTGAGGAGGATCGAAAAGACCTCCCCCGCCCCCACCCCATTCCCTCCCTTCCGATCTCTCTCCACCCCCCCCCCCCCCCAACCCCAAAAAACCATCTCCATCCCCCAACGGCGAGGATCAGAATTAACATTTCGGGACCGTTCAATCGATTTCTTTTTTATTTGATTCAATAATGCAATAATAATATCAATGATTCGGGTACAAATTTGGCACTTTCCAATATTGACATTACATTTAAATTTGGGCATTTGGCAGATATTTCAAAGTGACTGACAATAAGCACATTTGTAGAAAGAGACAATGCAGCAAATAGGCACAAAGACAAGAATAGAACAGGACTCAAGCGTTCATAACAGCAAGGGTTAATCGAGCAAGTTTCACAATTGCTAGGTAGCCTGCTGCGTGAACGTATTGACAGGCAGGGCAGGTTCCTCACTCTCCCAAATGTCCCGACACCGCCCACTGCTTCCATCTTATATAATCATTAAGGCTAAAACAAACATTGTGTGTCGTGAGCGAAAGGATGCGCCAATCACTCTCTCATTACCACTTCACCATCATTCAACGGGGACGGGGGACGGGCACGGGGGACGGGGACGGGGACGGCTGCGGGCTCAGTTCTTTCCCTGCGCTATCTGCAGCAAAAAAAGCGCCGGGAGCCATTCAGGAAGTTCACGTCGTCTCTGAGCCACCGCCACCGATACCGCCGCTGTGGTTCTCAGCGGGTTCAGACACCGACAAACTGTTTGATGGCTTAATTGCGCTCGGAGTTTTTTTTTTTCACGCTGCAAGTTTTACCTCCGAGCAAAAACTCGTGGAACTCCCCGCCGCGCCCGCCCGCCTCTACCCTGCTACGACCGCAGCTACATTTACATTTTACATTTAGGGCAATTGGGGCAGAAGCGTTTATCCAAAGCGACTTACAAAGAGTGCATTTGTTGAAGGAGAGACAGCAATATATCACTGTGGTACATAAAGATAAGAACAGAGCAGGTTTCAAGCGCTCATAGTTGCAAGGTTTATAGTACAAGCTTCATAATTGCTAGTTTGCCCGCATAATACACTGGATGGATGACAGCAGAAGTGCCGTTCTTGAGTGTATTACCAACCATCTGAGAACGTACAACAACACGCTAACACGCGGTGAGCGCTGGAGAGAACATGTTGCTGATGAACGGAAGAGCCCCCATATTGCTTAAATCAGTGTCGTCTGCCACGAGGGGAGAGGAAGAGGAGGAGGAGGGAGGAGGCGAAAGCGGAGCTCGCATACCGAAACGACGACGCCATTAGCATGTTTCCCCCCCCCCCTCTTAAACAATACTATCAAAAGGGGGCTATTATGTTCGAGCCCATTATTCCGCGACGTCTGGGCCACGGTGTATCATCATCATCATCATCGTAATAATAATAATAATGATATAAAAAAAGAGAATAAACTAAAACCCTCCGTGAGGTTTGTTACGACGTGGAGAGGAAGTATTCAATGACTCCGTCTGGGGGCCCCCGGGGATCCAAAAACCGCGTACATCTGATTCGGTTTATCCCCGATTCCGTCTGCGGCAATTGCCCGCCATTGATCAGCGTGCAGCATTGAAGGCACCGGGGCAGTGAACCCAAAGCGAGTCACGGCAGCTGTCCTCCAGTTACACCCCCCGAGCACGAGAGAGAGAGAGAGGAGGAGAGGAGGAGGACGAGGACGAGGACGAGGACACATCCACACACACACACACACACTTTAAATTTGGGGAGAGAGAGAGAGCTTGAGAGAGAAGGGAGGGAGAGAGAGAGAGAGGGGAGCTCACACCAGCGTTGGCAAACGTGTCCGTCTGCGGAGAATCGAATTGTGAACGTTAAATGTTATTAGTGTTGTTGTTATGACACCGCGTGCTTCTCATACTGATCCCAACATGTGCTGTTGTGATCGGTCGCCGTCTGGACAGCGTCTACTTTCGCCGGAATGATCCCCCCCCCCCCCGCCGGCCGCCAGACCGACCGGGGGTGTAATGATCAGAGACATACTTTGCGCATATTCAAATATTCGGAGAGCTTTCCGAGGCTCGACGTGACCCCATCGCCGTGTCAGTGTTATGTTGCAGGGTCGGGGGGTCAGGCCCCGTTGAAGGAGCTTACATCTACGACACTACGGATAGTTGAGGTTGGATTTCTTCACAGACGTCTCCCACACGGAGCTCTCTGGAACTGTATCCCGATAAAAACGTACGCCGATGAGGTTTTGTGATTGTGAAGCTTAAAGCACCGAGCAAACAAGCAAAGTAGCAGAACATTGAGCCTTTCTGGAGACTAATAGGCATAAGAGGGGCAAGTTTATACGGCCTTTCTTGACCCTTGCCCCAAAAACATCAAAACAGTACGATGTGATGGTAAGAACTTTGCACGCTGTTCATTTACAACGATAGTGTAGCAGGGCTGCGGCCACGATGCCACATAAAGTGGCTTAGTTCGGGCCTCCTCCAAGGACACAGGCAGCTTTGCGGTGAAAAGTCTGGTTTATTGTCAAGTTTGGATCATGAAATGACAGCAGGTGGAGCAGCAAGTGTGGCGGGAGGAGTAATGGGAGAATAGGGAACCAACACATGGAATCTCATATTTCAATTCCAATTTGGGAGCCACTCATCTAATGAAGATACATACTGTACGTATGAAAGTGGCCCCAAACCTGCGTACTCGTTTTTTGCGGTGTGAACGAGGTCCCTGGATGAGACGCATCTGGTCTTCAGTGGACATCTTTGCTTTTTTTTGGCTTGACAACCAGCAGCGCGCAGCAGCCTCGGACGGGAACGGACGGAGTGCTCGTCGCGCTCGCCGGTCCACACTGGGCCGACAACCACCACACCACCACCACCACCACCACCACCACCACCACCAGTGGGTTAATGCGGCCCATTACCGTCTGCCTGACGACATCGACATCAATAACCACCACACACACACACACACCCCCACCCCCCCCCACACACACCACACACACACACACACACACCACACACACACACACACACACACACACACACACACCGTCTCCATGGCTGTCTGCAGCATCTTATCTGCAGGATCTTTAAAAAAAACTGCGGGGGAAAGGAAAAAAGCGCGAGTCCGTCCAACGTAGGGGTGGGATCGCCTGAGACAAAGTTTTATCAATTTACACGTCCTCCCCCACATTCCAGACGCGCCAACATTCACCCCCCCACCCCGCCACCCCACCCATTCTCCACCTTCTACACCCAACCCACCCGCCCACCCGCCGACCCCTCGTCCTCGGCGCTTTCTGAGCAAAAAACTTGTTGCCGTAACCTCCGCGGCGACCTTGCTGTTTAAATCAGCCGAGGGGAAAATGCCAAGAGTGCGAAATGAGGGATCTGGTCCAAGTGCTTTTAGCCGACCGGGCGCAACGAGACGATGATATAGGGCGGCGGTGCGGGGCTCACGTGCGCCGTGTGTGGCGAGCCGCGGCCCCGGGGGTTGTGATGGATCGCCGTGCTCTCTGCAGCCTCCCATGTCTCTCTCCCCCCACCCACCCATGTCTCTCTCCCCCACCCTGTCTCTCCCCCCCCCCCCCCAAGCACCCCTCTCCTTGCCTGCCCTGCCTGCCAGCCACGTGGAAGATTGCGTGCTTTTCTACGAGTTAACGGTTAACACGGCGGTGGTGGTGGTGGTGGTGGGGCTGCTGCTGCTGGTGGTGCTGCTGGTGGTCTCGAGGAGGAATGTTTGATTAGCACGAGGGAGAGAGAGAGAGAGAGAGAGGGGAGTTTGGGGAGAGGTAGGAGGGGGCGGGGGTGGGGGTGGTAATGATAAGAGAGAAAAACATCCGAAAGAGTGATAGAGAGAGAGACAGAGAGACAGAGACTGAGAGAGAGAGAGAGCATGAGACGACGAGAGAGAAAGAGATGGCGTGAGGGAGAGTGCAAGATCGCCAGAGAGTGAGATAGAGAAAATGGAATGAAGAGAGAGAGACATAAGAAAATAAATTGAGAGAGAGAGAGAGAGAGAGAGAGAGAGAGAGAGCGAGAGAGAGAGAGAGAGAGAGGGAGAGAGAGAGAGAGCATGAGAGTGAGATAGAGAAAATGGGATGAGAGAGAAATGAGAGGGAGGGATCAAAAAGAGGGAGATAGAATGAATGAATGAAGGAAGGAAGGAAGGAAGGGAAGAGCTGGGTGGAGTTGGGTGGAGGTGGTGGTGGTGGGGAGTGCAGCCATAGAACTAAAGAGAGAGAGCGAGAGAGAGAGAGAGAGAGAGACATTAGGGGTGTTTGGCAACTTTCCACATCAACCATTATATGGAAAGTTTGTGTGTACGTGTGTGTGTGTGTGTGTGTGTGTGTGTGTGTGTGTGTGTCAGGTTATCGACCAATCACTGTCTTGTCTCCCGACGAACCCGTCAGTCCACCACATAACGTTTCATTTGCAATCCTACCCGGCCAGAGACGAGGCCCGCGAGAGAAGGCGAACCGAGGCGCTTACTGTACCTCCTCCACAACCACCACCACCACCACCACCACCACCTCGGCGTCTGTGCTGTCATCATCAACACCACAGCCTCTCTCTCTCGCTCTCTCTCTCTCTCTCTCTCTGGTCCCGATAGCAGGGCCCGGCGTAGTGTTGACACGCTAATGCTAATGCTAACGTAATACCAGCGGTCCCCAGTAGGTCGTTACTCAGGGCGCTGACAACCCTACGCCGGCGCCGTTTCCGTTCGCAGGGCTCGCGAGGACACGGGAAACGGACCCCCAATCTTAAACTTTCCTGAATTCCGTTCTCAAATTCCACGACTTGTTCTTCTATTTGTGTCGTGTTCCCTGTTTAGCTCTGCTAGTTCAGAACATAAGTGAATATATACAGTATACATTCAGGAATCATAAATCAGAAAAAGCTTTAGCGACTTCGTTTTTGCAAACAAGGAATGTGCTTTGGCGCAATTGGTGCCTAACATTGAACATTAAATGTACATAAATGTAAAAACAGAAATAAAATAATATATAAAAGAATATATATAAAATAAGGAATAAAAAGGTGCAATTGAAGTAAAGATGTGAGTTAGTTGTTCTATTGTATATTCAGTTAGTTGTTATATTGTATATCCACAATTTATTGTATATATATATATATCTTTATACCAGCGAATATACAAATGTAATCCAAAATTGCCGTGGCGTGATGAATGTGGCCTGTTGGTGTGTTGCCATGGGAGCGCATTACAGCATCCACAGAGGCGTGTCCTTCGTTGTTGTTGTTGTTGTTGTTGTTGTCGTCGACGACGCGTCATGCGTGTCGATCGCCGCCGGTCGGCCACAGGGAGGTCGACCGCTTAGCGCTGAATATTCTGCGAGTACACTTGTTAGCATGCACCATTAGCTACCCCCTCCCTCCCTTCCTCCCTCCCTCCCTCCCTTCTGTCTTTCAACACACACACACACACACACACACGCACACACACACACACACGCACACACACACACACACACACTCTACCCTACCACCCTGCCGTTCTGCTACTGGGTCTCAGGAGAGCCGACGGGAGATGAGATAAACGGGAGAGAAGCTGTAATACCGCCGTGTTAATACTAATACTCTGTTATGCTCTCGTTTTCCACGTCTTGGGGGTGAAATGAAACGTGACGAACCCCAACGCCCCCTGCAAAGCCCCCCCCCTAATCCCACAGACACTCAGCACCCTGATGCTGTCCTCCCCAGGATCGGTGTGCGTCTGTAAGCAGGTGAAAAAGCGTATACAGGATATATATATATATACTGATATTCTGGTTAACTGATGAAACTGCCTCCCCCCCCTCCCCCCTCCCCCCCCGCCTCCTCGCCACCATACTTGTTTTCGTACGACGACACAACACAACACGAGCGGAAAACAGAAAATCCCCCTCAAAATGAGATCCTGACGATGAGTGGCCCCTAGATACCGCCGGGCTGGGGGCCAAAGAACATCACTAATCCCTCTGGGGGGCCCTTGGAGTGTGTGTGTGTGTGTGTGTGTGTGTGTGTGTGTGTGTGTGCTTGAGTGCACATGCAAAGTGTGTACACTTGTGTGTCTGTTGATCTTTCTCCGTGTCTCGTGTGTGTATGTGTGTGTGTGTGTGTGTGTGTGTGTGTGTCTGTATGGGTGGGTGTGCGTGTGTGTGTCTGTATGGGTGTGTATGCGTGTGTGTGTGTATGCGGCATGTGTATGCGTGTGTGTGTGTGTCCAGCGTGTGTATGCGCGTGTGTGTGTGTATGCGTGTGTGTGCGTGTGTGTGTTTGCTAATTCATCCTCCAGGCTACCGACCATCTCCCGCATGACTGCCCTGACATCTAAAACGAGACGCACAAGCGGGTTAAACATTACATGCGTACACACACACACGCCGCGCTCAGGACCCACCTGGCGCCTGCAGAGAAGCCCGCACAGAAACAAGCGCGACCATGTTCCTCGGGTCCTTAAACACGCTCTCTCTGCACACAAAATATTCAGTAAATGTTCAAACACACGTGTGTTACTTCATGGGTTTGTTGTACGCATAATCCCCGTCCATATCTATTTTTAAACATGTTTATACAGTAAGGTTTACACAACGGCGATATCAATATTAATAATTGTGGACTAATTTAATTTCCATCCCGGATGGTTTACAAATTCACGTGATAAATATTAAGATGGTAAAAACATATCAACCAAACAATAATAAGTACTATTTTAAAGTAGGTGGTAATGTTTTATGTAATATGTAATAATTTATATGCCTTGCCACTCATCTGGCAGACACTGCACAAACAACCAAAAACCCTATTTTATTGGTCACGTAAATAATGAACATTATTTAAAGTTTAGTTGAGGGATTTCAAACATTAATGACTCAAAGTGACAGCGACAAATTGCCAATGAGATTTAAACAGAGTGAGAATCCAAATATAAAAAAAAAAAAGCTCCTTTTGAGCGCAATCCAATCCGCTAACGTGTTTATTTAAAGTTGTTCACTTAAAGCATCATTAATGGCTTTCCTACCAACCGGTCAAAAACTCATTTATAAGACATATACTCCTAACGACATAAACATAACCAGCGCAAGCATAGTTTTACTTCTTTTTTTTTTTTTCTCCACCATAGTCTGAGGGGAACTATTACGGGGATTTTTGCTGGACTTGTTTTTCTTGGGGTGCCGATCGTTCCGCTGAACTTTGTCCTGAGACTGAACGGGCCAGAATTAAAACACGCGTGCGTTTTGCGCCACCGCAAGAGAACGCCGAGCTGCAGGCCGCAAACAAACACATCCCATGCATTTCTCCCTGACAGCCGGTCTCCTATACCGGCCATCTTGGAGACCACAGAGAGATGAATGGACGGAGACACCGAAATATATACGTGCAAAATATACGTATGTACGTATACGGGGACACACACACACACACACACACACACACTCAGGCATAAACAAACACACACACACACACACACACACACACACACTCAGGCATACACACACAGGCACACACAATCTGAAAGGTTTGAGGTTTAAATTATTATTATTAAGGCACGGTCGAGTGAATTGTGATGCTACACATGCGTATACTGTTTGTTTCATGCAGCTTGACTCAATGATTTCAAGAGACAAGTTATGCGGTCTGTGATTTGTTTGCGTGATTTGAGGTAAACGATTGGTTTGCTTAACCCATCAAATTATTTGTTTGTCTTGTTACATTTTTCATCGCAATAAGTGCTCTCAACTCTGCGACTTGGCCAACGTTGGGTCGGTGGTCTATCATTGCTTTTGCAGCTGTAATATCGGGTATTGGGTTTTTAAGCCGTCTCCAATGTAAAACTCAATTTGTTATCACAAAATAGGTGCATTTTAGTTGTTTTTTTGTTTCGTTTTTTTCATTTTGCAAAGCAAACAGCAAGTGGTCTTGTTTTTCCTCCATTTTTTTGCATCCATTCATCCAAGGCACAGCGTCCACCAGTTTTTCCCCTTAAACGAATTTCCATTCCAGAAAAAACCCCCAAAAAACGTACTATTTTACTGCCAAGATCCTTTCATTTGCTTATTTGTTATTATACGTTCATAAGGGAAACCATAGTGAGCGTAAAGCACACACAAGTAGACCACAGGCATTGCAAAAAGACATTAATTCACTTTAAAACATCTTAAATTATTTTTACTTTAAAGAGAAGCCATGACCCACGACACACGAACACAAACATGGCGCCTCTCTCCCCCGACTGGAACCCGTTGCTCCGCGGATTGACCCCGCCGCCGCAGAGCATACATCCTGAGAGAGGGGCGGGAGCAAAACAGGCGATTCACGAGGACACCTCTCTGGCATCTGGGAGTCCGGTGGCCCCCCCCCGGACCCTGAAGAACCTCCATGGGTCAGCTGTCCGCACCGGAACACCTGTTGTTGTGTTAGCTACTCCTAGAAGCTGCCCGATGCGTTGGCATTGATAACCTCGTTCAAAGCACAGCCGTTCTCCACACACACACACACACACACACACCACCCCCAACAAACTCAACACGTGCATCTCACACGCAATAGAGACTTGTGGACTCGCTAAATATAGTTGCAAATACACACCACACACATCAGAATCAGCTTTATTGACTTCGTTTTTGCAAACAAGGATTGTGCTTTGTGGAATTGGTGCCTAACATTGAACATTAAACAGAGTTAAAAACATAATACATTCTACAAAATACAAAAATATAAAGAAATTAAAAATAAGCAATAAAAAAGGTGCAAACATGCCCACAAAAGCTCTGAGATGCTTGCATGCACACACACACACACACACACACAGTATTCTGCCCACCCCCCCCCCCCCCGAACACCTTCCAACCATAAAGTATGTATCTCATTAACAACGCCACTTAGTGTACACTTAACTGTCCAAAACCTTTTAGACGTGCCCGTTTGTCTCCATGTCTCCTGATGTCCTCCAGCATCAATCAGGGCAGGCCAGACACAGACAGCGTCTCCGGGAGATGGACGACCCTGCAAACGTCCACGGTAGACTCAATAAACACGCACTGTCTAACCTTTTCAATGGCCGCTTTTCATTTGTCAATATTGTGATTGTTTTTTTTTGGCGGGGAGGTGGTGGGGTTGGAACTTTTCTCTGCAGCCGTCGCCGACTTTCTGTTCCGGAAAATTATTTGAAATGATGAGAAGAGCTGGATATTCTAGCGAGTGCTAGCGTAAGAGAAGTGCAAGGTAATCTCTGCCCCCCCTTGCTGATATCCGCTGACATCCAACTCTTGAATCCGTGATCCTTTATCCAGAAGTTCCATCCGTGGGGAAGCTTCACAATAGTAATGTGTCGGCATTCTATAGTCCAAAGTGAATTGACTCGTCAAAGTCACCAACGGTATTTCTCGGATTGCAGCTGCCTCAGCGCCCACACTCAGGCAGAACAATTAGGGACCCTACCTTCAATTAGGACCTACCTTCAATTAGACTACCTAATAGACCTACCTTCAAATAGGACCTACCCTTCAAATCGGAACTACTTCAATTAGGACTCTACCTTCAAACAGGGACCTACCTTCAATTAGGGACCTACCTTCAAATAGGGACCTACCTTCAATTAGGGACCTACCTTCAATTAGGGACCTACCTTCAAATAGGGACCTACCTTCAAATAGGGACCTACCTTCAATTAGGGACCTACCTTCAATTAGGGACCTACCTTCAATTAGGGACCTACCTTCAATTAGGGACCTACCTCCTGAGACCGACAAAGCCCAGGCACCCATCCACCTCACTCCTCCTCACCTCTGGGCTGTCACTCCACAAACTCTGGCTTTATGTATAATAGAAATAGAAAACTAATAGAAAAACTTCTTGAATCTGAGATGAGTGTAAAGGCACATTATTTCACATACTGACCTGGCCTGCAATTCTGAGCGTTTTCTGATATGTTTGTTATGATGCCGGGGAAACAAAGACGTTTTTCAAAAAGTATTTGTGTACGTGTGGGTGAATAATGTATTTGACCATTTTCTCGACCATCGAGGCGGGAAGATCATGACGACGCGAACCTCGTCACATCGTGTGGAGGGGGGGCACGGCCTTATGTGGTGGAGGGGCGTGGCTTCAGCATTGGGGGGGCATGTCCTTAGGGGTGGAGAGACAGTGACAAGAAGCATGAGGCTCTTATAAATAGCCTCGGTCAGCTTGGCATTATTATGATGATTATACATGATTATATTATTACACCTCTTTTCAAATATTTCTGAGTAAAAGTGATGGATAGAGCGAGTAAGTTACATATTACAGGTTCAACGTTGTTATTATTGTTGTGCAACATTGCGCGCCTGGTGTTTGGTTTTGGTTTTGGCTGTAACGCAGTACACACACACACACACACACACACACACACACACACACTAACCAACTGTTTTTCCGAAATGAAACATAAAACACAGCTCTCTCTGCCACAAGCAAAATTCCTGAAACCCGAAAAAAACAATGATGATGAATTACTTTTTTCTTTCTTTTTACAAAACTAGTGTGTAAATGACGCACACACACACACACACACACACACACACATCGGGCATCTGTCTGAATAGTTTGTTTTTCCTTTCGTTTAAGTGTGTGTGAGTATGAGTGTGCATGTGTGTGTGTGTGTGTGTGTGTGTGTGTGTATGTGTGTGATCCGGGTGGAAGTGATGAGAGAGGATTATGGTGGGACCACAGGTGTGCCCCCTACCCCTCCTCCTCCTCCTCCTCCTCCTCCTCCTCCTCCTCCTCCTCCTCCACCACCTCCTCCTCCGCCAGTGAAAGTGGGTCACGGCTGATCTGAGACCACCACACACCACACACACGCACACACATACACACGCACACACACACACATACACACGCACACACACGCACACGCACATACACCATCATCCGTCCTTAACTCCACTTGTTGATGGATCCACATTGTTACTGCTCGACTCCAATCACCTCAGGCTTGGATTCAGACAAAAGATTCATGTCATGTTCTCTCACTGAATAGTACATATATATATATATATATATATATATATATATATATATATATTTATATATATTGTTAAGTGCGCTGAGCTGGATTCCACCCACCACCCCCCAGCCTCCACTGGCTTAGGTTCTGCTCTGTATCGTATGGAACCGGCACACTGGATTGAGGTATCTGATGCGTAGATTGTATCGCTCAGGATCCTACAGCACCTGGGGTTTTACGGTGAATGTCAAGCACTTTTAACACTTTTAACGGTGCTACTGATTATGAATCACGAAGCATTATCACCATTATTCATTGTCATTTTCGATGTGTTTTGCTTTAAATTGTGTATTATGTATTAAATGTATATTTAATACATAATCACTGCATGGTTTTGCACTCATTACTAACTCTACAGTATATTAAGCTGTTCTATCTACATCGCAAATATACTGTTGGCGGTTTAGTCCTCTGGGACAGCCATCGCCGTGGGTAAAAGAATGCAAAATGTGTTGCATTTGATGTATAAAGAGATTCTGTTTCCAATTAGCTCTTTCCATTTTAGCCCTATAGTCCCAGAACCGGCCTGCACGGGCCATTGGGCCGGGCTCATTATGTAGGGCTTCCGATTCTTCTTTGGTACTGCTGGGTGGTCTTGTCATTTGCATAAGCCAAGCACCTCGGTGAGGAATTACCGGACTTTGGAGGCTGGAGAGAGAGGCTCTCGTTGGGAAGGATTTGCGTCGATGTATTAATCTGGTCGGTTCAGCACCAAATGTACAGAGTTTATAAGGAAGCTGGGAAGTGCTTTATTAAAATGATGATGGATGATCAATGGATGATGTCATAATCAAGGTGAAATGGAGCCGCCACGCCGCGTTGTCATGAAAACGACCAAACTTTCCGATGTATAAAACAAAGAGTATAAATGGACTGATGGTGCAGGGACTTCTGTGACAATTGTAGTTAATTGTAGGCCGTTGAACTGTCTTTAAATCAGTCTATCAATCATATGTGTAGCCTCTCAATCAGAGAAGCAGGCAGCCAGGAAAACAGTTGGTCAGTTCAGATCTTAACTGTCCCTTTAGGGGGACATTGGATTTACAGTCGAGGGCAAAAACACAAACAGAACACGAAGAGGACATATGGGGACTCCCTATGACTACCTATCCTACCTCCTACCGAGCTAGCCTCCCTGCTAGCCCTTAGTGACATGTCGTCACCGAAAGTCGCTCTGGATATCAGCGTCTCCGAAATGACTCAATAGCGAACCGAGCAAGAAGTCAGCCACAAAGTGTGTGTGGAATGGAGTGAGAGGTCAGCCAGACAGACATCAGTCAGACAGCAGACATTCAGTCAGTCAGTCATGCAGTCATACGTAAAAAGGCCCATTTGGTTACGGGACTTTGCTCACGGGAATTAGCCGTAGAAGCAGAAGTCGACGAGTCAAAGACGGACAACCCACACATTCCTCCAGTCAGGTGGCCTATCGCCGCGTTCCATTTACCTCGGAAGTCGGACGTCGGAGCTGGGAATGGCATCACGCCCCAGTTGACCGTGTTCCAGTTTTTACTCTGGGTCGGTGAGGTTCTTACAACTTTCCGAGTTAGAATTCCGACTTCAGGCACGGGGAGGGGGGGGCGGGGGGGGGGGGGGGTGTGGGGCGTTCTCCTCGTGAAACTTCAGATTCGGAAGTGGGAATTTCCGACAAAACTGGAACGCGCCCATTAATTAGCGTGCGCAGGCCGGGCCGCAAACCAGGTACCTCCGTCAGTCGTGCATGGTAGCATGTGTGCCACCGTCTCCCGCGACGATCCCGGAGCGGTCGGGAGCCAAGGTTCTGCAGGCCTTGTGGGAGTGAGTCACTCTGCAGGAGCAAGCAAGCATGCTACTGCTGCTGGACGTAAAACAGAACGGTTGTTTCCTGCTGAGGCAAACCCGCAGCACTCATTAAGTCATTATGCGGTAATTAGCTTGCGTGTTAGCGGATAGGTAGCGCTGGAAAGAGCGAGCGGTCGTCGGAGTCAAACTGCTGGAGACCGTATCCATAGCAGAGTAATGTAAACTCGGGTCACTTGACAATAGCTATGGGCGGCCTCGGCCCATTGGCTCGTCGAGTCGTTATTTGATCAGGTCCATTTAATTTAGCCGTCTGAGCATTTCTGGCTCGGGCCGGTGTTTTCGTACTCGGTCGGTCGTCTGCTTGTCGAGCGGGAAGGCTCGGGGAACGCGGTCGGGTCCTGAGTCCGTTCCAGGTTCAGGAGGCCCGAGATGAGCAGGTCTTCTCGTCTGACTTATCGGGGGTTTATGCCCGATATGCCCTCCGGCTTAGCGCTGGAGCTACACAGCTCACGCTGCAACGGGGGAGGAGAAAAGGAGCCGCGCTGGTGATGAAGGGGAATATTAACCGCAGTTCAAAACAACTCGGGAGATCGGAAGTTTCCACGCAGGGTTTCCGACATTGTGTAACAGTTGGTGGGCTGAGAGGGTGAACATGGATGCCTGAGGGAATTTCGCCGTATTGATTTGCTGATTTCCAAGGCGGAGACTCCGAGTTGTCAGAGCTGCGGTTCGGGGTCCTCAGGAAAGTGTGAGGATTTGTTGAACAAAACTTAAAACATGATTATATCCAATTGAAGTGAGAGAGAAGCACATTATAAAATACTAATTTAAACGTGTCCAATAAAGACACACACATAAAAATGACTCTAGTTATGGGCTACTGTGGTCGAAACGAAACTGCCGTTCATTTCAACAGACAAGAACAGTCAGTGTGTGTGTGTGAATGTGCCGATGAACGATGTCAAAACATGTCTTACATGGTTTGCATTTTATTGGCCTTCATTCATTCCTCTGGAGCCAACAAACACTCCATATATTAAATAATTAACGAGACAACTTATATAACAATTACAGAAATGAACAGCTAACTCCTTCGCCTGGGAAACCCCGGACGGTTGCTGCCAACTCAGCGTGCCATCCCAGCTGTCACTCAAGCGTCCTCCCGGTGAATTAAGATGATTTAAGACGCGATCGGCTCCGCCTGAAGAGACACAACAAACGAACAAACTCCGCTTTGAGCTTCCCGCGATTCGCGCCGCCAAAGCGTTGATGTCTCCATCCAAAACGAGGTGCCCCCCCGGGTGCTGTTTGTCACCTTCATGTGTTAACCTGATAGCTCCTCGTGTGTGTGTGTGTGTGTGTGTGTGTGTGTGTGTGTGTGTGTGTGTGTGTGTGTGTGTGTGTGTGGTGTGTGTGTGTGTGTGTGTGTGTGTGTGTGTGCACGTAGACAGCTCCGAGGGTCTGGAAGATAACCAGTCGAGGTGAAGCCACAACACAGCAGCAGCAGCTGTGTCCGTGCACAAGTGAGACACCTGCCAGCTCCACCCGCCAGCTCCACCCGCACCCCCGTTTAAAAACCGCATCTTGAAAACAGCCAAACAGGGATTATTTTTAATTAAGTCTCGTTTCGCGCAGGCCGGGCCGCAAACCAGGTACCTCCGTCAGTCGTGCATGGTAGCATGTGTGCCACCGTCTCCCGCGACGATCCCGGAGCGGTCGGGAGCCAAGGTTCTGCAGGCCTTGTGGGAGTGAGTCACTCTGCAGGAGCAAGCAAGCATGCTACTGCTGCTGGACGTAAAACAGAACGGTTGTTTCCTGCTGAGGCAAACCCGCAGCACTCATTAAGTCATTATGCGGTAATTAGCTTGCGTGTTAGCGGATAGGTAGCGCTGGAAAGAGCGAGCGGTCGTCGGAGTCAAACTGCTGGAGACCGTATCCATAGCAGAGTAATGTAAACTCGGGTCACTTGACAATAGCTATGGGCGGCCTCGGCCCATTGGCTCGTCGAGTCGTTATTTGATCAGGTCCATTTAATTTAGCCGTCTGAGCATTTCTGGCTCGGGCCGGTGTTTTCGTACTCGGTCGGTCGTCTGCTTGTCGAGCGGGAAGGTCTCGGGGAATGCGGTCGGGTCCTGAGTCCGTTCCAGGTTCAGGAGGCCCGAGATGAGCAGGTCTTCTCGTCTGACTTATCGGGGGATTTATGCCCGATATGCCCTCCGGCTTCAGCGCTGGAGCTACACAGCTCACGCTGCAACGGGGGAAGGAGAAAAGGAGACGCGCTGGTGATGAAGGGAATATTACCGCAGTTCAAAACAACTCGGGAGATCGGAAGTTTCCACGCAGGGTTTCCCGACATTGTGTAACAGTTGGTGGGCGGAGGGTGAACATGGATGCCTGAGGGAATTTCGCCGTATTGATTTGCTGATTTCCAAGGCGGAGATCCGAGTTGTCAGAGCTGCGGTTCGGGGTCCTCAGTAAAGTGTGAGGATTTGTTGAACAAAACTTAAAACATGATTATATCCAATTGAAGTGAGAGAGAAGCACATTATAATACAAATTTAAACATGTCCAATAAAGACACACACATAAAAATGACTCTAGTTACGGGCTACTGTGGTCGAAACGAAACTGCCGTTCATTTCAACAGACAAGATACAGTGTGTGTGTGTGTGATGTGCGATGAACGATGTCAAAACATGTCTTACATGGTTTGCATTTTATTGGCCTTCATTCATTCCTCTGGAGCCAACAAACACTCCATATATTAAATAATTAACGAGACAACTTATATAACAATTACAGAAATGAACAGCTAACTCCTTCGCCTGGGAAACCCCGGACGGTTGCTGCCAACTCAGCGTGCCATCCCAGCTGTCACTCAAGCGTCCTCCCGGTGAATTAAGATGATTTAAGACGCGATCGGCTCCGCCTGAAGAGACACAACAAACGAACAAACTCCGCTTTGAGCTTCCCGCGATTCGCGCCGCCAAAGCGTTGATGTCTCCATCCAAAACGAGGTGCCCCCCCGGGTGCTGTTTGTCACCTTCATGTGTTAACCTGATAGCTCCTCGTGTGTGTGTGTGTGTGTGTGTGTGTGTGTGTGTGTGTGTGTGTGTGTGTGTGTGTGTGTGTGTGTGTGTGTGTGTGTGTGTGTGTGTGTGTGTGTGTGTGTGTGTGCACGTTAGACAGCTCCGAGGGTCTGGAAGATAACCAGTCGAGGTGAAGCCACAACACAGCAGCAGCAGCTGTGTCCGTGCACAAGTGAGACACCTGCCAGCTCCACCCGCCAGCTCCACCCGCACCCCCCGTTTAAAAACCGCATCTTGAAAACAGCCAAACAGGGATTATTTTTTAATTATAGTTCTCGTTTCGCGAGCCCGGAAACGTGATTGACGGCTGCGATGGTATTGGAGGATTCGGGGGGGGTGGAACGGTTCTCTCCAGAGGACAGTGGGTTCTGAAATGTCAGGTGATGACAGAGATAGAGCGGACGTGAGAGACAGAGAAATAATTATAATTGCAATAATTATACGCATCCACTGGTTAAATCAAAAGGTGCGGGGAATTACTGTCTCGCAGCTGTATTTGATGTTTTTGTCTTTTAACGTCGTAATGACTGTTTGCCGACCACTGTTTACACCTTAAAGCGATCAAAACATGTAATGACTGAATATGAGGTTGATTATAATATATATTTTTTTTTTTAAAGAACGGATTGAACAGGCATTCAATCTTCAAATGTCTCCCAGCTGTGCTTTTATTTTGCCTTTAAGCTGTTAATGACTGTTTGTTGAACGCTGTTCCCTCCTTCTTCTCGACAGCAATCAAAACGTTTCAATCATAATTAAACCGTCTTCAATCTCCGCTTGAAAAAATGTCAACATCATCCCACCGAATGTAGTTTGTCCTCTTTGCACATTTGCTAAACCATGGATGTGATTGCTTCGTTGATTTATTGATATGTTGATCATTTCGACACATTGCTGTGTTTGGAGGTCAGCGTGTGTGTGTGTGTGTGTGTGTGTGTGTGTGTGTGTGTGTGTCTGTGTGTGTGTGTGTGTGTGTGTGTGTGTGTGCATCTCACTTACTCTCTTCTCCAAGCTAAATGTCTGCACAATCACCACCATGTGACGAGAGACATCTGGAATCATAAGGTCACTGTGGGAGTGTGTGTTTGTGTGTGTGTGTGTGTGTGTGTTTGGTGGCTGGCCTGTGGTGGGTGCATTGGCTAATCAGTGCACCACAGCACACCAGCACACTCTCTCAGCTGAGCGCTAGCATGCTAGCTAGCTCGTCACCATCTACTCTGTCTGCCATCTTGACAAAACTTTAACAATAAACCGATCTTTCGGCACCACGACTGTCTGTGTTCTTGGAGGATCCCCGAACAAAGCCACATGATGTGGCATTGTGGCAAGGAGATTTACTACACTCCTCCCCCCCCAGACTCTACCTGGGCCAGGTGAGGCCAATTAAACCAGCCAGCCACCAAACACACACACACACACACTCCCACAGCCACCAATCTCATCGGGGACTTTGTCATATCGTTCATTGCATCAACCACCCCTGCCTGTACACACACAGTCCATAGTAGTCGTAATTTAGAACACACACAGAAGACACACACACACACACACACACACACACACATCCCGTACACAACACGTACATCCTAAACATACAAATAACCCGCAAACAACCTTTAAAGAGCGGCCAAAAATACATGCAACAATGCCATTTCAGCCTGCTCCCGGTCCCAGTAATACACACACACACACACACACACACACACACATTGGGGAGCGACCACAGATTACAGGCCACTTCTCTGGTAATTACTGGTGACCGGGGCTAGGGCATAATCTCGCAATTTCCTCCGGTGACGGGCCAGGTCATGGTCCTGCACATGCCCCCCCCCCCCTACACACACACACACACACACACACACACACACACACACACACACACACCCTTGCCGCTTGGCAGATAAGAGATTAGCCATTGCCATGCGTGTGTGAGAGCGTGAAAGAAAGAAACCTATAAAGTCAACGACGCTGTTTTGGTGTGTTCCTGTGTGTCCCTGTTGCCGTGGAGACCCCGCCAATGTCTTTGTGTCCTCTTCCTCCTCCTCCTCCTCCTCCTAGGCCGGCCTGAACCATATGACCCCCCCACCACCACCACCACGGTATAGCCTGCTGCTTCCATGTTGTTGTTGTTGTTGTTGTTGTTGTTGTTGTTTTGAATGCATGAGATCCGACTGATACGA